>OX579638.1:22654785-22871719 GCA_951230915.1 Antitrichia curtipendula | reverse complement strand
ATCCTATTTTATAAATACTAATTAAATTACAAATTTATAAAATTCATAACTTCATCATTGAAATAATCATTAAATACATTAGTTTTTTAAATATGAATACAAATATTTTATAGCTTTATGATAAAGTTAGTGCAATACGTTGCCATCTCTTTGATAGTATCAATTACTGATAAAGACCCTTTTCGACTTTGAACCTTTGGACCTTCAATGTTAGAATTTCTTGCAGATTTAGGCATATTGATTTGCATGTTGTTTATGCTAGATTTTGAATGATGTGGTAGCAAACCAATGCTTCTATCTTCAATTTCTAATTCAATATTATTTAATATTTCCTCAACTTGAACTTTTTTATTATCAATTGGTAGAGGAGGATCATGATATTCACTATCTAAAAATGACCAATCAATCATTGCAGATTCAGAAGGTGATGTTGCCTTTAAGCTGTCAATTATAATAGGATTTGTCGGCCACCACGATTCTAATGAAATGACTTCTTTAGTATCACTAGTTGTTGGCCACCATGAACTCAATGTACCTCCAAACAAATTTGCATCATCATTAATTTTTTTTTTTTCTCCATATGTTTCTGCTTCAATGTTCATTTTTTCAACAATTATTTTACAAGAGTCTCATTGTATATAATACATAGTATCAATAAACTTTGTATTTGAGATTTTTAATAATTTAATCTAATATAATTATTCAATTTCTATTGTTTTAAATAATATTTAAATATATATCTTAAATTATTTATTAAAAAAATATTATATAAAGAGGTAGAATCTCAAATTAGGTTCTATCATAGTAGAATATAAAAACTAAATTGATTATACATTGAATATTCAAATTCATAAATTAGAAGCATTGTATTCTAAAAGAAACAAGAAATTATTTTAATATATAATAATTATTAATCTTTACTCTTAAAGATATTGGCTAATTATTTTAATTTATTTCAATTAACCATTTTTAAAGTGATAACAATGCTAAGAGACAATATTTGATAAACAATAATTAAACATTTTGGGGGAGCCTATGGGATTAAATTTGAAAGCATTTATAAAAAACTATTTTAAAAATTTTACTTTTTCATAAAATTTAGACTTGCAATGAAATATAAGGTATATAGCTTCATATTTACACAAAATTAACTAATATACATTCCATTCTTTAGAACTGCACTTTGTAGCATTTTATGAATCCATATGCGCTCAAAGGGTATTTAAAGAGGGGCTATGATATTCTAAAAAAATAAAAAATAAAAAATATAATGAAATATTTAAAAAAATATTTCGTAAATATTCTATGAATATTAGAGGGCTATTTGGAAAGTACTACGAGTAGTCTTTATAAGTGGTCCATTATTTATACATTTTGAAACTTATAAAATCCTATCTTTGCATTCAAGTGATTTTTAAGAGTTTCTTGTAGTGCCTTCCTAAGTCCATTATCAAGTCATTGAAATATAATTGAATCATTTACAAGTGCATGCAATATTGAAAAAATAAATGAATGTATATACTTGCATGCATTAGTAGGAAAGAGAGCCTAAATTAAATTGACCAAATCAACAAAATGTGTTGATTCATAATCTATTTCTACTAGTGGTAGAACTAAAGATGCCTAGGTATTAATTTGCATACTACGGTACACAAGGTTTTTTGACACAATACACTATGAGGTGGTGTTTGATAAACTTGAAAAATATTCATAATAAATAGACATTGAACTTGAGATGGAAGACAAGTCTTGGACAAAAGAGACTACTTAAACTCCATGCCTCCCTCTTCCAAAAATAAAAAATAAAAAAAATCTTTCCGTATTCAAACTTAAAAAATTTACATCCAACGAGTATTTTTGCTGTAATATAATGTACACTACTTTTGGAGACCGCATTGAAACTATTGAGATAATTTTTATTTTTTTATGTTTTCAAGTATAGGTCTTTATAATTATAAGGACTCTATTTTTTATATTCCTATTACTTTTTGAATTTTATATTTGATTTTGAAGCCTAAAACCTTAGATTCAATTTTAAAGATTTTAAATAATATGTTTTTCAACTTTTTAAATTTTAAATGTGCATTTTATATAAAATATAAAGATAAATTTGTTTTAATAAGCTTGTCTTAATTTTTTTGGAAAAGGTCATGACTATTATCTATGATCTAGTGGTATAGATATGCTATTGCATTTTTTGGTGCAAATATCAAAATTTTGATGCAAAACTAGTGAAAATTGAAAATTTCTATGCAACTCAAGTGCATGATGGGACTATACGTTTTGTACTATACAATTACCTCCTATCATTTGTTAAATAAATATTGTTGAACAAGATATATTAAAAAATATTATATTCTTCTATTTTATATTTATTAAAATATAATTTCAATACAAAAATTAAATTACAATTTTAATGTCAAAAATTAATAATATCATTATATGCAATTCAATTAATTAATTAGAATATTATATAATAAAAACTTTTAACTTTTTTCTACATTGATTTGTCATTTTGAAATTATAAATACATCATATTCTTAAAAACTTTAATACAATGAGTATTTTTGAATTTTATTTATGTATATTTCATTGCATACTTTGAATTGTAAAAGTGAAAATAAATAGGCTGTGAATTTTCTAAAATAACTTTTACAATTACAAGATATATAGTGTTTAAAAATTTAATTTAAAAAAAATTAAATTAAATATAAATAAATAATTTTTTTGCAAGGCAGTTGCATCATAAGTATTAAGCGTGAAGTCTTTTAGGTTTTAGGAGCTTAATAAATTTAAAAAAAAATGTAATTTTAAAATTTAAAATATATATATATATATATATATTGTGTTAATCTTATGGTGTAAGAAAGAAATCTTTAAAAAATAAATTAAATAATTAAATCTCTTTCTCTCTATATGCATTTAAAGTCAAGCCATTATATATATTTGAATCTATAATATATCTAAAATTAAATCATTAAAATATTTGAATTTAAATATATTAACAAATAAGATTGAAAAACATAAAAAGAAGGTTTTATATAATACTTTAATATTACCAATTAATTGTTGTTCTTGAACATTAAATACTTGTGCAATAGTCTCTTGTGCAAATTCTTGTGTAGTAGATTTTTGAGTAGTTGGTTCTTGAGTAACAAATTCTTGCGTAGAAGGCTCTTGAATAATAGGTTCTTGTGCAACATTTTTTTGTATAAAAGATTCTTGTACAATTGATTCTTTTGCAATAAAATTGTTTACATCGGTGGGGTGTACAACTAAGTTTTCTAAAATAGGTTCTTCTACAATTGGTCCTATTTTTTCAGCAACAATGTTTGGTAGAACATATTCTTGTACAACAAGCTCTTTTTGAGTTTTATTGTTTGAACTTAAAGATTTAATTTTTTTCTCTTCTTCAGATGTTGAAGTTTTCCCTTTTAAATTTCGAGTTGTTTCCATAGTTGATTCTTTAGGTATTTCTTTAATGATTTCATTAGAAGATTGATGTGTTGTTTCTATTGTGAAAGGTACAAATGATTCTTGCTTGAGCTCTCCACCAATATTTTGAATTGTTTCTCCTTTAACTTCATTAAGAGTGCTTGGTTTTTGTTCTTTGTCTTCTTCAACAACATCTATTATTGTTGTTGTTTTCGAATTATTTGCCATACTACTTGTGATATTTTCATCATCTCTCTTTTTAGAAGTATTTGATAATATTTCTTCCTTAAGTTTTTTGGATGATTCTTGTGGTATGTCTTCAACAACATTTGAAATTTTTTGTTGAATCACTTCTCTATTTATATTTAGAGTAGTTTCTTGATTTAATTCAAAAGCATCATTTGGATTTATTCCTTGATTTGCTTCAATAACATTACTTGAAGAAATTCGTAATTCAATTGGAACATTTGAGGTTACTTCTCTAGTTATATTTTCAACAATATTTGAAGTAGGACCTTCAACATTATCAACACTTTGTACATAAGTTTGTTCCTTCACACTATCTTGATTTAATGCACTTATAATTTTTTCACCACTATTTTGTCCAACTTCAATTTTTCTAATATTTTCAACATTTTGATTTTCATTTGTTTCCAAATTTTTTGGAGGTTTTGATTGTTCAGTAATTAATGTAGGGTTTCTTGATGTGGAACTAGATGGTGTGGTATTTTTCCTTTCTGCATCATCAATTTTTTCTTGTTCACTAAAATCCATTGTTTTTCTCCTATTTAATGTTTATTTGAGGCAAACAATATCAAAGATTATTAAATAAGTTATTTCAAATATTACATTCTTGTTTTAATCAAATGTCTACAAAATTCTTATTACATTTTTCACAACAAAATGTATTAATTTTGATTAAATTTTTAATTTAAATTTATTATTATTATTGACAGTGTCAATTTTTACAAATTAAAAAAAATCCTTCAAATAGAGATATATTATTAAAATTCTTCATCTATTATTAAATATCCTTGTCAAATATTATATGTGCTTTTTCAACTAATATTTTTAATTTTAATTTTCAAATCAATCATTTATCAAATAGTCATTTCATTTTATTTTAAAAATAGCTCATATAACATATATAATATGTAACTATAATTTAAAAAATGAAAAATGATTGCTGAAATTGAATTTTATTTCAAGTGATTTTTATTATTTATTGAAAAATCTAGTCATAGATTATTATTTTAAGACTCAAACATACTTTATACATTTCAAATAGTACAATGAAGGATTTGTTTCAAATTGTTTGAATTCAATTCAATATCTTAGAAAAATTTATGATGATGATTTTTCTATATAAAGATGTTCAAATAACAATTGATTTGCAAGTTGATATGTATTTATCACAAATTATATTTTTTTTAAACATTATATTAAGTAATTCAATTTTTTAAATTACAAAATTTTAATGATTGTCACATAATTTAACAAAAACCAGTGATATATTATTGCATTACAATAATTATACCTCACATTCTTCTTAAAGTCTTTGTCTTCATCTTTGAAATTTTTAATAAAGCTCATTGATTATTGAACCATATCTTAATACCACAATTTGAGCACAAATATTTTATTTTAAAATTTCAATTAAAATATCATTTAAAAATTGAATACTATACTAAAATGAATATATGAATATATGTAAAGAATAAAAATTACATTATTACAAATATTTAAATATTTGTAGTAAAAAAAAAAATTATTATTGGAACTATAAATTTGATATATCAGTTGTTTGAATTTATTGATTAAAGCTTTATTAAAGCTTAATTAAAAAAAATTTGCACCACATAGATTTAATTTTGTATATGGTATTCATTTGTAATAAGTATTGATTGTGAATTCCCTAGTCTTTTTTATGAATATTTCTTTGACATAATTGAAAGATATTCTTTCTTTACGTAACATATTACATATATTCACAAATTATAACCTACAAAATTTTAGAAACACAATAAGTCAATTTTTTTTAAAACAATCTAAAATTTCTTTTGGAGTTTGAACTCTCTTTAATCATGGCAATAATGTCCAATATATCATTTACCTACTAAATGACATAATTGAATGTCTTTTCCACAAAATAATAAAAATTTTATATGTAAGCCAATTTTTGATGATATTGATAGTTCGTATTTCTTATACTAAATTAATTTACTTTAACATTCTTAAAACCCGAAGTTTAAACCAATTGATACCTAAACCCTTTCAAAATGAATTGAATGTAATCATTAACACTAAATCTTTTGCAAAGTATTTATTGATGAAATTTTGAATCAATAAAAAATTGCTAATAGTTCAAGAGGAAGTAATTACAATATAATGTTTCATAAATGTCCAACGCTACAACAAATTTTTCTTTATAGATACTCTCATAAGTCTTCATACACTTCAAAGATTTTCATAACTAATTGAGAAATTAGATTTTTCCAACAAATTTTGGGCATATTGAAGTACAAGTAATATACTTGTATAATATATTTATTTTAAATGTTTTAAATATTTTGTTATTTCTTAAAGTTTTAATCAAATTTATTAGTGAATTTTTTTTGAAAAAACTAATTTATTTCAAAGAGTCTTTAGGAATAGAATGTAAATTCTTTTAGAACTTTTTGGTAAGAATTTAGAAACTTAGAAACTTTATTGAGTAAAATATTACTAACCAAAAACATTACTCCAAATAGATATATTTTTTATAATTGCCTCCCAAAATCTCCAAAAAATCATTAAAAGAAAATTAAAAATAAATAAATACATATATATATATATATATATTTAAATAAATAAATAAATAAATAAATTAATTAATTAATTTATTTATTTATTTTTGGAATAAAATATAAAAGTAAAAATATTTGGAGTCATATTTTAGTTAGTAATATTTTAGTCAATAATATTTCAAAATTTATAATATTCTTATCAAAAATTCTAAAAGAATTGCCATTTCACTTTCTAAAGAATTTTGAAAAAAAGTTTACTTTTATTAAAAGAAATACTAGTAATTTGATCAAAATTTTAAAATATAAAAAAAATTAATAAATTTTGAAAGTTTATTGTACAAGTGTGTTATTTGTATCACATCATGTTTAATTTTTGTTGAAAATCTCTAATTGCTCAAGTAGCTAAAGCAATTTTTGTAAGTATACAAAACATTTTGAAAACCCTCGTACTGCAAGTCTGCAACGACACATAAACTAAGTAACATTGCCAAAATGATATGCTGTAAAAAATAATTAATTAAGAGCTGTTGTTCAATTAACCATACAAATAAATTGAATTTTTTTAATCATAATTTTCATTCAAAAATGAAAAAAAAAAAAACATAAATAAAATTGATTATAAGATAATATATTTATGCAACAACTTTGGATTTAGAACCAAAATGGATTAATATCAAGGCAACAATGCTAGCATGTAAGTATAATAATGCGAACATATGAGCTTGGAGCAAATGTGTAAGTAGATATCCTACATAAACACCAATAATATAGGTATCCTATAATCACATAAAGTTTCTATAATATAGACCTTTATAACATAGGTGTCTAAATTCCTAGGATCAATGGCTCATGTGCTCATGATCCTAAGCTCACATATTAGCATCTCTATAATCATAGAAGGTGTTTATAATATAGACTCCTAGGTTAACTCATGGGCTCATAGCTTCTATGCTCATGTACTAGCACTCCCCGTTGTTATTTTTTTACAATAAAAATGATTAGTTGTTGTTTTGACCTTCATCTTATTTTGAGTGTTTTTTTTCATTTTTGTCACTAGGTGGACTTTTGCCTCGGTTGTTAGTGTTGTATTATTGGTCTTTACTATGGAATATAATTGTTAGGTGTTGTTTTTTTAATAAAAAATAAGGAGGTAAGTTTCTAACTTTATGAAAACTATTTTTTTTTAACATCGGACTTGAACATTTTGATTGCTTTATATTTGACATGAAGGCAAGGCTACTCCTAAAATTTAGTTTCTTCCTATTTATATAGAAATAAAAGCATCATGAAAGCAATTCTAACTTTGGAAGACTCTTAAGTTTGTTTTCAATTCTGACATTACATGGAGATTCACTTTTAACCCCTAAAGGTCCAAACACCGTTTTTTGACAACATAGCGATTTTGGGCAGCTCACTACGACCGGAATTTTTTTTTTCTTTGAAATTTTCATATAAGATGTGCCCAAGAAGTAGCTTTAAGGCCCAACAATTTTCATAACTTTTGACTACGTGGTTAAAAAGTTATTGCATGATATGTCATTTTTAGAGGTTGGCGGGCAGCTTGGGCAGCTGAAAAAACTTCTTTAAAATTTTGAAATTGGTTCTTTAGATTTATATGTACGTAAAAAGTGTTGAATCATTCTATTTTGATTAATGAAATGAAAGTTATGAGGAGTTTTAGTTTGAGGGTAGTTATGGAATCCCTACTCTAAGATAAACTTTCAAGTCCTTTATTTAACTCAATTTTCAATGTTTTTGAAAAAATTATAAAAACGTTGGATGTAGATTGTTTATTACAACATTACAACCGTTGGGATTGGCATTTTTCATTTCCATATTTAAATTCTTAACAATTTAGTGTTTTGAATCATTCTCTACCTCTTTCTACTTACTATTTTTTTCCTATATGTCTTACAATTCCAAATGATCTGAATTTTCTCAAGAATGTAGCCAACTTGCCTTGAAGAATGAATCCAAAGAGTAACCACCATTTTGGACATTTTTTCTTACAAATGTGACCTTGTGAAGTGCAACTGCCGAGATTTTCATAGAGACAAAAAAAGGATTTTTGTAAATTCAAATGCTATTATCTTGCAATCCACATGGTGGAAATTTCTGAAACCTTTTCCACAACTTCTCAAACTAGTTTAATACAAGATCCTATGGTTATATTTTCCAAAAATGTTTTTTTCTAAAATTTAGTACTTGTATTAGAAATAGCAGTTTGGGAGCGGTCTTGGTGAAAACATAGTCTCTGACCTTTAGGGATTAACCATGAATATTCTTGATATATTCATTTGCCGTAACCTAAAAATAGAATCCATATTCATAGTAAAGTTTTAATTGAGGTATGGATATCCATTGTGGACCCTTTGATCATTGCACACATTTAAATCAATTGTTTACTCAATTGTTTTGTTGCAATAGAATAACAAATTCAAGATTTTTTCATATATATTTTGGTCAATTCATTAGTAAAAAACATAAATATTATAGGTGGTCAAAGCAAAAATATATAACTTTCTATTGTTGACTTTAGAAGAGTATTCTTGTCTTTGGAGATTCTAATGTGGTTCTCTGAACTTCCTACATGGTTGCAATAGTAATTTAAAAGCATACCTTAAAATGGAGGAATAATGAAGGAACCTTTTTCTATATATTTAAACCACATCGCTTATACTAGGAAGTTATAAAAGGTGATTATTCAACCTAGTTCCACCCTTTTGAACCTCAATTAGTTATGAATTTTGGACATAAAAACGTAGTGGTCACTAAAAACATTCACCTCCTAAAATGTACACTATTTGTACATGGTTGGTGCAATGAGGAAGAAAAATGTACAAATAGTGTATATTTTAGGAAGTAGATGCTTTAGAGCCTAAGCACTTTATAAACTTCCTACCTTACATACTTTAGAGCATCCGCACTTATGCTCCTAATAAGTGGCCTTGATGACTCTTTGAGGGTTCGAGTAAAAAATTGTCCCCCACCTAGGCCTTTGCAATAGGTAGAATTTGAATGGGCTCCATAATAACAAGACTAAGCCCATGACTAACAGCCAAGGGTTGGCACAACCACTCTAACCGTAAATTCAGCATATATCTGACATTGTTTAGTCTCATGAGAGGTTGGTTCTTCACTTAAAAGCATTGTGAGCTATTGAGAAGGTGGTTGTGTGGAGTTGGAATATTGGCAAGGGTAGGCGACTCGCTATAGACCTCAAAAACAAATCCAATAATGGCCCTTCTATGTCATAAATTGAAAGCATGACTATCAAGGCACGTCATAAATTATGCGCCAAAGGGATTTAGGAGGGTACTTTAGAGGTTTTGGGTTCATTGTTAATAAGTGTCCTCCACCCTCCAATGCAGTGAGAGGCTCATTGCCCATGCTCCACTCCCTTAACCAAACCTTGAGCCATTATACATCCTCCATCTCTAACCCCATAGCGGCTGCTAATGCTTTGTTGCATACTTGTTGCCGTATTTAGACCAAGTCTAACACATGGATTTTCTTCAATCCACAGTTCTACATCAAGGAAGAGGCACCCAATTGTTGAGTGCTTGGATTTATTTGAAGAGGCCCCACCTCAAGTTTATCTTAAATCCTAAAGGCCCAAGGCCTCTTTTCCATCAAAAACCACTCAAAATTGTCATTTCTATAGCAAAGAGTAAAAAAAAAATTATGTATTTTTTACATATCTAACTATAGGATCTTGTACTAGACTAGTATAAGAATGTGTGGAAGAAATTTCACAAACTTTGACCATGTAGATTGCAAGATATTTGCATTTAACCCCTAAACACCCAAACTATGTTTTTTTGGCAACGTAGCAATTTTGGGCAGCTCACCACGAATGGAGCTTTTATTTTTTTTCTTTGAAATTTTCACATAATATTTTCCCAAGGAGTATCTTTAAGGCCCCAATTTTTTTTTTATAGCTTTTGACTACACAATTAAAAAGTTATGGTATGATATGTTGTTTTCATTGCAAGGTGGGCAACTAGGGCAACAAAACAAACTTCTTGAAAAATCACTTTTTTTTAAAATTAAAATTTGAACTCGGTTCTCTAGATTTTTATATACATGGAAAGCTTTGAATCATTCCATTTGGATTAATGAGATGAAAGTTGTGGGAGTTTTAGTTTGTGGGTAGTTTGTGAATAGTTATGGATTCTCTACTTTAAAATAAACTTTGAAGTCCTTTATTTAACTCAATTTTCAATATTTTTGAATTTCTTCTAGAAATGGATGCAAATTGTTTATCACAACATTCCAACCATTGGGATTGGAAATTTTCAATACCATAAATAAATTATTTACAATTTGGTATTTTGAATCATTTTATATGTCTTTTTGCTTACTATTTTTTTCCTATATCATCTACAACTCCAAATGGTCTGAAAATTTTCAAGCATGTAGCCAACTTGACTTCCAGAATGAGTCCAAAGAGTAACCACCATTTTGAACATTTTTTTATACAAATATGACCTTCTGAAGTGCAGCTGCCCGTTTTTTCGCAAGGTCAAAAAAAGGATTTTTGTCATTACAAACACTAATATCTTGCAATCTACATGACAGAAAATTCTGAAATTTTTTCCACATCTTTTCAAACCATTGTACTACAAAATCCTACAGTTACATGTGTCCAAAAATGATTTATTTCAAAAATTTGGGTCTTGTACTAGAAATGGCAGTTCTAGAGTGTTTTTTGGTGAAAACATAGTCAAATACATTTAGGGGTTAAAGTGAAGGAAACAAGTTTTTTTGTACCTTGCTCATCTACATTTTGGGGCTTTGAACCTTCTTAATTACTTATAATTTTTGCTCTACTGATTTTGAATTTAAAATTTTATATGATAAAAAACTGAGTTGAGAGTCTAGGAAAAAAAATAAAAAAACATACATTTAGTTTCACTCATTAAAAAATTGTTAAAAAATAGATTCAAAATTGAAAGAAAATCTAAATTGTTAATAGCACTAAGATGGAATTGAAATACACTAATCTCAACGGTGAGATTGTTCTATCAAGAGATCTTAACTTTGTGATTTTTTTTTTTTTCTTAGTTGTAAAAAATGAGGTCATAAATGAATCCTACAAGTTGTTTTTTCAAGAAGATGCTCTAATTGCCCAAAAAACAAGATGGTCTATAGCATTTACATAACAAAACTAAATGGAATGAATCAAAATCTTTCCATGTATATATAAATATAATCTACACAAAAACAAAAACAATTAAAAATTTACTTCAAGTTTTTTTGAAGGTTTATTTTACCCACCAAACTAAAAGAAAAGGTTTTTTTGTGCCATAACTTTTGCTCCTGGGCAAAGATCAAAATAAAATTTATATTTTTGGAAAGCTAATGTGTTTTTTCTATCGTCCCCAAAAAAAAATTCAGAAAATCACGACAAATATTGAAACCCATAAGAGCCTACCCAAATTCCATTTTATCCCCCAAAGAGACAATGAGACTTTAGAGGTTAAGAGAATAACAATGAGACACTCTTTTGTGCAAGGGTCCTCCAAAGGTGTTGAGGCCGCTTCAGTGGCCGTGCTCTTGGAGCACTTTTCTTGAGTATAAGGAAACTACACCTAAAATCACATGCTTCTTAAAATCGCACACTACAGATTCTTGCCTAAAATGTACTCCCACTATTCATGAGAGTCCATGATCGCTTTTAATAACACCAGTTTTCAACACTTTGAAAATTCTTAGTTTATTCATACGGTGTCCAAAAAATACATTCTAAGAGAGTCTAGAATCTCCTTTTCACTACCAACAGGACCCCATAAAAAGATTTCCAATACAATAATGGGAACCAAGCTGAATTGCTTATTTGTGCGATTTTAGGTGTAGTTACCTTAGGTGCGGGTGCTCTACTTCCACATCATGCCCTGAAGTGCCAAGTGCCGTCCAGCCTTTTTTTAAGTGGCGATAAAATGCCAGATGGCGAAATTATTCAAAGAGAGTTCGAAAAAGTAGCCAAAAGTAGGTAAATTAAAAAAAAAAATGTGCCAGAAACTTACTGGGTGCCGCCCGTCGATCGCCACCGTTGGATGAAGACTGACGGTCCTGTCGCCTCCTCTAGTTCTCATGATGTTCCCTCTTCCATAATGATGTCGCCAGATGGCGAAATCTCACCCCGAGATTTGAAACCTTGGTGCCCGATTTGAGAGGCCCGAGCTCCAGCCAACACCCTTGCGCCACCTCTTAGTCACCAGGACGAATCATCGGACAGAGTAGTGCTTGTCGCCGGTTTGGCAATCCAAGACACAGGTGTATGTATTCCAAACTTATCTTGATGCACTCCTGGAGATGATGAGCGGGAGTGGAAACCATTTTGCCACTAGAAACTGGTACTTCGTGACAATGGAGGTCATGGAGCACTGGTTCAACACGATGGTGGTTGGAATTACTCGGATTTTGTATAGAATTGTGGAGCTCAGTTCTCCTCTGCATTCGGTGCATTGTGTATGTATACTATACACGTTGAAGGAAGTCTTCTTCATCTGCATGCGCGGTGATCTCATGCATGGTGTTCTCCTGTTCTTCGCTCTACCTGATTGAACGTGGAGCTTTGTAGACTGGACTCTGGATGCGCTTCTGCTGTCGACCAACGTGCTAAGTTCCTAACTGCTACGTAATCTTTGCTTTGAAGTTCTAGTTTCGCATCTGATTTGTCCTGCGATCTTCTGCTTTGAAGTTCTAGTTTCGGATGTGCTTTGTCCTGCGATCTTTGTGGTCCCTCGGCTCTTTAGGTCACGGTGTTTAGGGTCTTGCTAGTAATTACGGTCTAACCTGTTGGAGTGCAGAATTCAGATCACATCTTCCAGGACTGCATGTTCGACGGTTCTTGAATTTGTCGACGTTGGTCATTCTGTGTTGTAGTTCCTAGTTCCTGCATTGTTACGAGGAATTGCTGTTGGTAAAGCCGTTTGGGAGTTAGGCATTCAGTGGTCAGTCCGCGAGTGTTACCTCAAGGTTGCTTGATCCTACGATTAGGGTAGTCTAGTTTTGGAGTCTGCATTTTGTCATGGTGTCTGCAGGGTCGGCGTTGTTCCATTACTATAGTCGTCTTCCTTCCACAGGGTCATCGTCTTCTTCTGGGATCACTCCAACCAAATTGTTGTCTGGGTCAAATGCCCCCACTTCGTCCGAGTCCATTGCAGCTTGCTCCCAAAGTGTACGCAATGGAGGTTCTAGTCAGAGTGGAGGCTTCTCTGTTTGTGAGTCTCTTAAAAAGAGAAAGGCAAGCTTTTAGACAACCAAACGGCGTAGATCAAATCCGGATGTTGTTTTACTAACATCGGATGCTCCGCCTACCGCAGTGGTCCATGTGCCCTTAGAATCAGATTCTGTCATACAGGTAATTGCTTTATCATTGGATGCATCTAACGCGACTGTGGAGAGTGCCGAGACCGCAGAAGTTGAAAGAGCTCGGAAAGGAAAGAGCAAGCTGCCTGTTGTGGAGGAGGTTGACGACCTCTCTGACGATGAATTCATTCCAGAGGTGAAAGCGAAGGACGTAAAGAAGAGCTATGAAGCAACGAGGAAATTTCAGGAGACGTGGGCGGCTCAATTGCCGTGGGCAGAGCTCTTTAGAGGTTCTAATGGTTTGTTTCAATCTGTAAAATGTGTTGTTTGTTCACAGATTACAGGGAAGCCGAAAATACTTGGACCTAAGTGGGACACTCTCAGCAAGCATAGTGGCAAGCGTAAGGCAACCAAGAACATGCCTCAGGGCATCAAGAAAGGAGAATGGTATATTGCAAAAAATTGCAAGCATCTAAGGTATGAGAGGATCTTTGCATCACGGAACACCGTAACAGTTGCAGAACAACTTGCTGTGGTTAAAGGCGAGCAAGCAAGCAAGAGAATCCAGTTTGCGACAATTCTCCACCTGCTTCAAGAAGGGCGACCGATGCTGGAGTACGCGGCGCTGCTCCCTTTGTTCACCTTCTTGGAGGTCCCCAAGCTTCCAAGGCGACATTGGTCGGACAATGCAGGGTGGGACCTAGCGGAGTGTCTGGACCATCAAGTACAGCTCAAGATAAAACAAGTTATGTCGAATGCACGTTTTTTCTCAGTTACATGCGACGAGGTTACAACACTGGACACTCAAAGTTGGATATCCATTCACGGATACGTCTGTGACGGTTGGGAAAGGAAGCCACTGCTCTTGTCATTAGAGCGCGTCCTGGATGGTGGTGGTAGCGACAACCTCACCAACGTCATTGTTGATGCGGTCAAAAACTATGGAGGCATCAGCGAAGCGGACCTATCGACTCAGTTTGCCTCCTTCGGAGCAGGTGAGTCTAATTGAATTCCTTCCCCCATCTGTTGCATGTTATTGCGGTTTAGGTTTTGTTTGTTTCATGGTGCTTGCATTAAGCTGCATGTCTGGAAATTAATTTGTGTGGTTGTTTGTACTTAGCAGATGGGGTGAGCACGTTTCAAGGGAAGAAAAATGGAGTCGTGAATCAACTGCAGAAGAGTTTGGCACCTCGAATGATCGGCATCCACTGCATGGTAAGTACAGAACTCTCCTTTTCAAGTTGGCACGGTTTTTCTCAGTTGTATTATGCCATGCAATTGTGGGAAATCTGTGGTACGCAAAGTAACATACACCTGCATGTTTGTGTAGGCACACAGGACCAATCTAGCTGTACGCACCCTCAGTTCATTGCCAGTTGTTGAAAGAATTGAGGACATGCTAGCATCGTTGCACGCGTTCTTTGCCAAATCACCGAAGTGCCACTTGGAATTCGTCAAATTGGCCGAGCTCATGCACTCTAAAGGGCTGAAGATACTGAGGAATGTCAAGACACGGTGGATAAGCATGCTCTCACCGGCAGTGCGAGTCATGAGCGAGTACAGGGTGCTCATTGTAAAGATGTCCCTGGATTCGCAACGACCTGTGGTAGACAATGTGGGGGGGCGGTCTAAACCGAAGGTCGATAAGAAGTTGATGGAGATAGCACGCAAGAATCTGGACCACCTCTGTGATATCCAGATTTTACTGGGGTTGTCTGGCTTGTTGCCTTTGCTGAAGTGCGTGCACTCCTTGATGCAGTTTGCATAAGGGCGAGATGTTTTTGTCTGTGACTATGTGTCTGCGATTCAAATGTGTATAGCTGAGGTGTGTTCCTTCTACCTTGAAGACAACACTGCATTTACCCAGGACGTTTTTTGGAACTTCAAGGGGCTTGTGCATGTAAAGCACGATGCCATACCTATGGGCTGGGTGCAGAGCGCGTTCGATTTGAACGAGGACGCAGCGGAGGTCCTACACTTCACTCCCACCGGGCATAGTATCCCAGCTACCCACAGACGGGTAGACTCTGAATTCGGCGCTCCTGTGACAAGGGAGGTGTACGCCGACATTGTTTTCGATGTGAAGAAGCTGTGCAGAGGTGAGTACGTCACTGCCCTTTGTCATTTGTTTTGTTGCTTTTTTGGTCTTTCTTTTGTTGCGTTTTTAGTCTTCGTTCTTGACCTTGACCCTGGAACCTGCATTTTTTTTACAGAGGCGGCAACAAAACTCATAGCCGAGTTGGAGGGACATTTTCCTTCGTCGGCTCTCATGGACGCGTTTGGCTTTGTTTACCCCCAATACTGGTTACTAGAATCTGTTGAGGCCGACTTTCAAAAGCATTTGGCCGTTATCAAGGAACACTATGGAGTGCCGAAGATGTTCGACCTTCCCAAGAAGGGGCAAGCCTGCGCGGTTGCGGTGGACGGTGTGCTTGACTGTGCAGCAACAACGGAGCCGGTGGATGCACCCGCAATGGAGAAGGAGGACGTGCCTCCAAGGGGAAAGCAGCCAAAAGGAAGAGAGGCACCTCCTGTGCTCTCAATTCATAAACTTGATGAACAAGCGTGCATGTTCAAAATTGCCATGAAGGCCAACTGCCATGCAGCCATGCAAGGAGAACTCCCACTCAATCCTCTGACGCGGCTTTGGCGTCGAATTGAGGCCAACGGCCTGCTTCGACATAAGTTGTCGGAGTACTTGAAGGTTGTGGAGCTCGCGGTTGTGACCGTTCTTGGAAGCGTTGAGGACGAGCGCACCTTCTCAACACTTAGCTTTATGAAGAATAAACTTCGTAATCGCTTGTCTACACATCTGCCGCTTGTAGTGGGGATGCATGCGCAGGAGTTCTACGGCCTCTACGACTTCCCATACGATGCAGCATACAATGAGTGGAAGACTTCCATGAGGAAGGGAGACTAATTTTTGTGTTGTGGGTTTTGTGCAGGGCATGTCTATGATGAAATTCAACGGGGTCCAACGGTTGTTGGACACCGGCTGAAAATCCCGGTTCACCAGTTTCGTATTGTCCCTTAAGTTTTCTCCTTCGAAGTATGCAGTGTGCACTTTGGGTTACAAAGTGTCAAGTCTTTGCAGTTGCTGTATAATGGTTTGCCTTGTGCTTGTTTGTTGGTATTGTTGAGTAAGTTGTTTGTCTTGCGTTGCTCTCTGTTTCAGATTATTCTTCATGTATGCTTCTTTCCTTGCTGTCTCTCTATTTTGGATTATTCTTCACGTATGCTTCTTTCCTTGCCGTCTGCTTCAGTGTTACTGCTTCTTTGGTCGTCTGCTTGAATGTCAATGTTTCCTTCTATCGTATATTTTTTTTAATTTTTTTGATTTGTGAACAAAGAGAATCTGGTGAACCGGGATCTGAGATTGAGACTCCGACTGCGGCAGCTATTTGAATTTTTAGCTGTGAACTTTTATCAATTTTCTCCCTTTTGGACTGTCGCCAGTTTTCTCTCAAACTCATTTGGTTATAGCCAAACACAATGTGAATTTGTGGCAAGTTTGTTTTCAGTGTCGCCAACTAGTGGCTGAGATATATTTAGAGTGTCGCCAAGTAGTGGAAAAAAAAAAGTTACTATAGCGCCAGAAATGTTGTCAGAAAATTGGGAGTACCCAAAAGTGATTCGCTTAAAAAAAATTGGTTGAGGCCAATGATTCACTCCCAAAATGTCCAATGTTGCCACCAGAGCTCTAAACGGAAAATCTTAAAAAAAATGTTGGTGCCGTCCTCGCGTAGGATCTGCTACAGCTCTAAAAACAACTGCAGTGTGAACTCCACCGCACAGACAGACACTCCCTCCCCAAATTCCCTAAGCAAGTTCAGTGCTCCCCGCTTGCCGAAAGTCCACTCACGAAAAGCCGCTCCAACTGAGCCTTGCCGAATTGGGGTTCCCAACTTCCACGTGGGGGAGTGCTAGCGCCGAAGGTAGAGCGCATGGGTCGGTCCCTTGCCTCCCTGGCCAACATTTCCCTCAAATACCGCATCCCGCTTAGCCGTCAAGACTCAAAAAGAGGAAAGGAAAGCAAATCCAGCGAGATAGGACTCATAGGAGAGTGGAATTGGAACATAACATTCAAGAGCTGTGAGTGCAGCTGCCTTCCCTCTGACGGAATGATGTGGTATATTCCACATCATTTCATCCAAAGGATGAAATGGTGTGGAATATTCCACACCCAACATTAGCTAATAAGCCACGCGTCAATAATGTCAGACTTCTGCTCAGTGCCAAGGTCATGACTGCACAATCAGGTTACTGGGAAATTGAACACTTTTAATTTCAACAAAACCAAAAAAATAGCTTAAAAAAAATGACAAACAATTCAGGGCGGTTAATAATTTCAATGTCTGAATTCCTTCACTTTGCGCTGTAAGCCTTTCATGTTTTGTGATTTGAATTAGAAGACAATTCTTTATGTACATATGGGGTGGTAGGAGGTAGAACAACCCATGTGGGATATGTAATTTAGAGTTTGTAATTTCTCAACCGCTCATAGTTAAGTCTAAAGTAGGAATTGTGTTAAAATTATAATTTCAGACCTCATTTAGGCATAGTGTAATACCTTGTTTCAAAATACTTTGAACTAAAATAAGTTGGGGAATCAAGTTAAATTTCATCTCCAAAAATCCGTTTGAGATTTAGATCTTCCACTCAAAAGTTATGGACAAATTTCAGAGAGGATGTATGAAAATGTAAAAAAAAAATCCTTTTAAATCCCTCTATGAAATTTGTCTATAACTTTTGAGTGGAAGATTAAAATCTCAAACGGATTTTTGGAGATGAAATTTAACTTGATTCCCCAACTTATTTTAGTTCAAAGTATTTTGAAACAAGGTATTACACTATGCCTAAATGAGGTCTGAAATTATAATTTTAACACAATTCCTACTTTAGACTTAACTATGAGCGGTTGAGAAATTACAAACTCTACATAACATATCCCACATGGGTTGTTCTATCTCCTACCACCCCAAGTGTACATAAAGAGCTTCTCTTTCCTGAAAAAACTCAAATTAAGTTATGGACGGCAAATGGTTAGATTTCATTGGTATAATACTCAAAAAATTCTTTGGGTTTTGACAGACCATCTATCTTTAAAATTATTTGTTTGTATATTTTGTCCTAGAATTAGCCAAAAAAATCGATCGCACCGTAAATGTACTGGCATTGTCTCGGTCCTGAAGCATACATTAATAACATGTGGATGCATTTCGTGGATGAAGACTTCAGAGAGGCAAAGGCAGCCTCTCTGAAGGCTCTTGAATGTTATGGCAGTACAGACAGTACTGATTCGAGAAAGCAATTAATGTGGAGCCTCCTCAGATCTTTCAGTTGATAATAATTATTCTAATAAGCATTCGCATTCTTTTCCAATTGGAATAGGATTGGAATGAAAACAACAAGCCAGGCGTGGCTTACTTTTTGTAGAATGACAACAAACGGAAGGCATGTTGTTAGATTACCCTGCAATCTAATCACGTGGAATAGCTTCTTCTGAAATGGGAGATTTGGGTCCAAAGAGGGATCCAACACAAGTTTGCATCACGTGAGGCGAGATTGTAAGGAGATTCCAGTCACTCCACTATATGAGTGGTGATTAGCCTCCTTTGGAAAAACGCAATAAAGAATTGTTTACCAGTGGATGATAAAAAGTTCTAATTTATATTTGCAATCACGAAATACAAAAATGGACAGCCCCCCAAATGGGGAGCACTCAAGCGTGGGGGAAAAGAAAAATTCTCTTCCCTCTTGAAAAACGCAGTTATTCATCGAAAACTTTTTATGGAAGTTCTTTGAATTGTGCGGAGTGAACAAGTTTGAAAATAAGTAAATAACTGAGGCCTATAATTGCACGTTGCCACATTCTATTTTCCAAGGATCAGAGGCACTTTCATTTCAGTGAGAGATGCAATTGATTCAGCAGTTCAAAGTGAATTAAAGATGGTTTGCAATTTTAGTTTCCCCATGTATTGCACATGCCTTGGTCATCTTCACTATCTTGACACTGAAGAAAATCCACCCAAGCTTATGCCTTTAATTTACATCCAATTCACATAGACTACTAGCCAGGGTCTGAAAGTCCTACTGGCATGGAAGTCGAGGAGCGCCGTGAGCAGTTCCAGTTGTGGGCAAATTTTCGCCAGTTCCTTGATACTGGTCATTAAAAATTAGAAATAAAAGTGGATGAAATCACCAAAAATATCTCAGATAAATTTTTATTTTTATTTTTGCCAAAATTTGGATGAAGTTTACTGATCATAGTCAATGTGATGATGAAAGTGATAGATGAATGTACAATTCGGGTGATTGTAATGATCTGTCCAGCTTCGAAAAAGAATCACTGGTCGTGAGCTGTTTACGGCCGTGAACATCGACACTCCAGCGCTTTCCTCGGCGACGTTGCAGTTGCGTGGTTGCAGTCTCCGTTTAGCATGGTGCTGTAGCTCCTTTAGGTTTAATGAGATCCAACCTCCGTCTTTTCGTTGACCTTCAATCGCAGATCCACACTTTTATTAGTTCTTTAGCAATCTGTGCGGCTAGCTCATCAGGATTCAAACGACCGCAACTTGCACGAGTGCCGCACCAGTTGCAATTCAACCGGCAGAAGTACTACGGCGATCCGTACTTTTTGCATTTGTGGCATTCGGTCACCTTATTAGCTCTCCCATGTGACTGAGTATAAGACTTACGAAGTCTGTATTATTCAGTTCCTAGCGGTACGTGTCTACTGCGGAGGAATTGTTGAGGATCCACCCGGCTTCCACTTCCCAATTGTGCAACGTTAGGTTATTGTCGATCAGACTAGTACTGCATATCATTGCGGACGTTTAGATTTTTCGCGTGGTGCACTTACATGTGCTGCCTGAGATGTGCTTCGTGTACGTCTACGTAAACTGAACACGTTGGGCAATGCGCTGACTTTATGATCTCGAATTTCTCGGGGAGCAATAGTTCGTTGCACGTACTTTGTACTGAAACTATGTATGTAATGGTTGCCAGTGCGGCTCAACTCTAGCTCCTGGAGTAACTCAGCTGTGTAGTTTGTAGTGCAGAAACGGTGTGGCCGGTACACGTGGGAGGTGCGCAATCGCGCGCAATGCTATCGTAGTGAGCAGCAATTTGACTGGTTGATCGAAACATGCGAAGTAAAGTAGTAATCCTTCGTCCTTTGAGACTAGCAATACTCCGTTCTGAAAGTTCAGGGCTTTTGTCAGCAACTCTAGTGACAGAGACGCCCTTCGTACGGCCCATGGAGGCGTGGAAATAAAAAGCAATTTTTGTCGCCACACAATAATAGTTCCCTCCGATCATCCCAGTTCGATCGGAACGTGAGCGCAACCAGCACAGAGACGATCCAGAGGCTAGCAGCATCAGTTTATTTCAAATCCTGAAGGACATTACTGTTTCCAGAATGGCTGTGTCAAGCACTCGCAATTCTGCAGTCGATATGAAGCCACTGCCCCGCTCAATGTCTGAGGACATGTTCAGCATCTCTATCAGGGTTCCCCAGCTTTTCTCCGACAATGCCGACGCGGCTTTGAGTCCTCCCAGCAGCAGCAGCAGCAACAACAACAACAAACAGGGCCGGCCGAGTCTTGCCCCAGCTCGGATGTCAGGGAGCTGGAAGAGCACGGGCACCATGCGCATGGCCCTCCTGCTCGCGTGCTTGCAGTTCGGATGTGCCGCGTACGCCACCTTCCTCCTCTTCTTCCTCAGCCCGTCGATGCCCGACGTCACGGGAGTCGTCGGGCCGGGAGCGTTTGGGATGTTCCGGGAGCATTTGCCCGACTCCGGAGAGCAGCAGAGGGTGAGACGGGTGAGCCTGGAGTTACAACAACAGGAGCCGAAGAAGAGTGCCGTGTGCGAGACGGAGGAGATTCCGTTCGTCCAGAAGAAGTCGAACAATACGAAAACGATTGACATGAAAACGAGCCTGTTCAGGTACGGTCAGCAATCTATTGCACACGAATCGATCTCTGCTTTTGATCAGACTCATGCACTCCAGCCTGATTTCAGTGACATCACAATCAATCCTCAAGTCCTGTTCGGAAACATTGTGTGATTCCGAGAAAATGTACCAAAGATAGTGGAATCCGGTAAAGCGGGGTACGTGATTCAGAGCGCCAGAGTTGTGACATTCACACACGGAGAACTTGAACTGGTATAGATCTCAGGTTCCAGAGTACTGGGCACTTTGTTGAAATTTCTCCATTATATCGAATGTGGCATTCAGTGGTGGCTCATACTCGTTGAAAGGACTTGTTTCAGAGCGCTAGAATTGTGAATTTCAGGTGTGAAATTCAGACATATTTCGACGAATGTGAGGGTAGAGTGATGAACTTTGTAGTAGAGTATGAATTGGGTTTCCAAATGGGTGCAGGGAGGTGATGGAATTCCAGCAGCAGAAGCGGGGCTGCGAGTCTCTGGAAGAGCTCATGAGCCTGCCGTCATCCGGCTTTGGTGCCAAGGTGACCGTCATTCTGAACCACTTTCAACGGAAGACGCTCTGCGCGCAGCTGGAAGCCCTGCTGGAGCAAACGCTTCCCTTCCACGAGGTTTGGGTTGTGGCGTTCGGCAGTCCGCAGAGAGACTCCCTGCGGACGATCGTGGAGGCTTACAATGATCCCAGGATCAGCATCGTGGAGTCGGCGTATAACTATAATTACTATGGACGATTTCAACTCGCGCTTCAGGTACTTGGGTCGCAATCCTCGCACTCAATTAAGCGCCAGGGGCATCACCAATCATTGCGATAGTTTTTATAGCGGTTTTGCAATGAAATTCAGAAATCTATCAACAATTTTATAATGGTTTAGTATAACACTATGCAATGTATTTGCATTTATTTGAGATTGCAAAAGTTTAGGCAGCAAGTTAGGCATCGATATGCATTGGTTCCGCGCCCAAGACTTTTGCAACAAGTTTGCGACACTTTTGCAATGGTTCGCAATGGACCATAATTTTTTAGCTAAGTACGGAAGCGCTACAAAACCACTGGATGAGTTGCAACTGCTACTTCCTGTTGTAGCCGACCAACGAGTCTCCGTCTTCTTCGTTGTGTGGAATGTTTTCAACACAATATTTATTAAATTGGCAATTGCCGAAATGAGATGCGCAAGTGACTCTTACTTCACAAGCTGGGACAGGGTAGAATTGTTATTTTGCTTCTTTAACAGGAAACTTCCAATTTAATGGAGACTTTCTTTACTGGTGGCAGACTCACACTGCGGATTTCGTGTACTTGCTGGACGACGACATGATTCCCGGGAAGAGGGTGCTCGAAATCTTGGCTCACGCCGCAGGAACCGAGAAGTACCGAAACTCCGTCCTGGGCAGCATTGGTCGCATCCTGCCCTTCCAGCAGAAGGATTTCAGTTTCCCGAGCTACCGAAAGTTCGGAGCGAAGGAGGCCGGCCTGTACTTGCCGGATCCCGCGTATGACATCGTCGTCGACAAGATCGTGAAGGTGGACTATCTGTCAAGCGGCTGGTTCCTCTCCGCTGAGCTTGTGAAGACCATTTTCATCGAAACGCCGCCCACTTTCTCCACCGGCGAGGATCTGCATCTCAGGTGCAGCATCGTCACAAACTTACGAACCTTTTCTCCAGCTTCCATTTTTCAAAGTCGGAGAGTTAGAAGGCTAACCCTTGATGAGTGAATATTACGGGGACTTTCTTTGCTCAACGTATGCTGAAATTTGACCAGTCAACACATGCAATGTCCGTCACCGATTTTTGTATGATAAAATCTGCTCCATCTGAATCGCATTTTTCACAGTATGATCAATCAAATTGGTCACTGTAAAACCTTAAATCCACAGTCTTTTTAAGTGTAAGCGGCTCTACCTCGAGGTTAGTACAATTGCAGCTTCCATTGCAGCTACCCATTTGCCACAATATGATCAATTGAATGAGTCACATTGAATGCATGAATCCATGGTTAATGGATTTACCTGTCGAATTCCAGTTACCAGGTTCAGAAGTACAGTGGCGGAAGTTCCTTCGTGTTGCCTGTGGATCCGAACGACAAAGAGACGTGGGCGGACAAGGAGCACCGCCTGGCGCAAGTTTCAGAGACCACCGTGATACACAACGACGTCGTGGAGGTGCGTGACAATCAATGGTGGCGCGTGTTCTCCAGGGGCTACGTGACGCAGTGGGCGGAGATGCATCCCCAACGCACAGACGCGATCTTCTACGCGCACAGCGTCCGTGACGTGAAGGACCTGGCGCCCCTGTTGCAGAAGTTTCGGGCTACGCCTGGCCGGCAAGTGTACTTGGTCATCAGCGGCGGACAGTACTGTCCTTGCGAAGAAGCGGTCGATGTCTTGGGATGGAACCGCGCCGCCTGCAATCAGCGTCGAGTCAAATTGTTTGATCTCGAGGTAAGCTTGAACCCTTAAGCCTTCATGATTTGTTGACAATTTTTTATCGGGTCATCTGGGAACTTTGTCAAGTATTATTTCTTTCTTGGCCTACACATGCAATGTTCTTCACTGATGCTGGTGATATAAAACTTGGCCCCATGTGAATTACGGAGTATCATCAATCGAATTGGTCCTTGTAAATCCATGGATCCTTGGGTTTTTTAGGGTTTAGGTTCTGTTGTTCAAATTTTTATTTATTTCTTGATCAAAACACATGAAATGTTCGTCACTGATGTTGGTGATATAAAACTTGACCCCATTTGAATTACATCCTTCACAATGTCATCAATCGAATTGGTCCTTTTGAAACCATGAATCCTTGGTTCTTAGGGTTTAGGACTTCGAGGCTGAGATTCACGTGGTTGTGCCTTTGCAGGTGGGTTCCGTTCACAGAGGATTCTCCGAAACATCCATGATTCAAGAAATCTCTGCGGGAGTTCGTGGTTTGATGAAGATTCATTCGCCGTCTCTCGTGATTACCGTGAAAGACCTTCCTTCCCCTGTTTTGGAAGCTTTGAACTTGGCGAGAACACAAGCAGCTTGCGATACAACTGTCGTGCATATTCCTCGTTTCTCGCTCCCGCATGCTCTCTGGATGGCAGCAGTCCCTCCTGCGTCACTTCCATGTAAGGATTTCCTCACCTTGAAATCAAAACTATTGGAATTCAATCTTGATTGCTGCTGTAAACTCAACAGAACATTCCCAAGGCCTTATGTGAACACCCTTGGAATTTGGATGCTTCTGGTGCACAATCTTGAGCTCATGATAGGCTGGCAAAGACAGGGACGGCTCACATCGGAGTCATTTTAGTTTATTTCATCCAATCATCCAATCCTTAGTCGACATGTTTACATGCCCAGCAATGGGATGAACTGCTTCAGAAGTGACTCAGTTTTTCAATATTTTAGTGCTCTAAATTCGTGTTGTGAATGAGTGGAAAGGGTGCATGCTCTTGAATGCTATGGGCTGCACAGAGCTTTAACTCGGATTATGAACACTTGGTTGACCAGTTTGGAGCAAAATGCGGATTCAAATCAACGTCATAACCCAGAACAGAGTCACCTCTTTGACGCGCTTGCTGCAAGCGCTGTCGAATGCTCATTACATTGGCGACACCATCGATGTGTCGTTCAACATGGACAGCGCTGTGGACAGCGAAACGCTGAACCTTGTGGATTCGTTCCCCTGGCCTCACGGGAAGAAAATCGTGCGGCGCCGAATTATCCAGGGAGGTCTCATTCGAGCTGTGAGCGAGAGCTGGTAAGTAGAAATTCTCAGTCTTCTTTAATTCTTAGTTTGAGGTAGAGGATACTATTTGCAAGCATTTTAAGCAGTTTGTAGGAGTGTGCTTTCATTGGGAGATCACTCAATAGAGCTCACTAGAGAGATCCACTTTGGGTATAACAAGAGTCAAACCCTCTCAAATTTTTCTCACTCAATATATGATGAATTCTTAGCCAGACCTTCGAAAAGGGAGGTTGTAGACCACTATTGGAGGGACAGTAGACTTCTGTTCAGGTATAAGTGGACATAGACATTTGGCCAAGTCATGCCTACAACGAACTTGCTAATTGAAGACCCACCGAGTGTCCGAATCGATGAGTTGCTGTTGGTTAGTGAAGGAGACAAGATCAGCTCTCCAGTGGGTTTAGTATCCTCTACCTAGTTGCATTTTGGGGGACTGATTTTTTCATTTTAGTGACTAAGGTTCATACGATTTTTGTACATTTACAGGTACCCTGCATCCGACGATGATTTCGGACTTTTACTTGAGGACGACATAGAAGTGTCACCCTTTTACTACATGTGGCTCAAGTATGCCCTCCTGCAGTACCACTACAACCCCGCTGTCAACCTTCCAGAGCTCAACTCGATTGCCCTCTACACGCCTCGTGTTGTGGAAGTTGTGAAGGAGAGGCCGCACTGGAATGCCACCGATTTCTTCTACGACGTGCATCCCAACACACCGTATTTGCACCAATTGCCGTGCAGCTGGGGTGCATTGTTCATGCCGAAGAAGTGGCGAGAGTTTTACAAGTACATGAGCATGCGATACACGGAGGATGCCAAGTCGAACCCCGTCCAGATTCCGAAGTCACGAACTAACGGATGGCAGGTCAGGCATCTCCTCTTTATAATACTCCACTTCCAGCATTTTATCACACATGGGGGTGTGGTTCATAGGAGTTCTACAACCCTGTTGAGAAATTTCTGGCTGCAAGAGCCAAAAATCTGCTGAGATCGATTTCTTATCACTAGTGCTTGAAAATTTCTGACGCAATTTCAACGTAGGAGGTTGCAGAGGTTTCGCTGTATATGACAGTAAAGAACCTATTTCCATTCAAAGATCAGTGTTCATAGACATTTAGTTAAGTAATGCTTAAACTCCTTGCTAATTGATGGCCAACCAAGTGTATGAGTGAGTTTTGCTATTTGGGGTCAGTATTGAAGAAGATATCAGTTTCCTGACGGTTTTAGTATCCTCTACATGACGAGGGTTTCCTAGTCGACGATCATTTTCATCAAGACACTCCTGATCGTGTGTCTCATGTGTTGATTAGATTGTATCCTTTTGTTTTGATTTGTAGAGGTTAACAATTGTGCTGGGGGGATGACAGGCATCGTGGAAGAAGTTCCTGATTGATTTGATGTACTTGCGAGGGTATGTCACCTTATACCCCAACTTTCCCAATCAAACGAGTTTCAGCACGAACCACATGGAGCCTGGGGCTCATATTGGTACTGTCGCCAATAAACTGACGCACAACCCCATTGACTTCGTAGTCCCTCTTCTGCAGGTTTGTCTTCCATACCTTTACCAACTCCTTTCGTTCTCCATGTTGATGAGGATGTGTTCAAAACACCATAATTGTTGCATCTGTTCTAAGGTCGAAAATACTGTTTGTCTCTTGAAACATTTTAAACAGGATTTAGGAGTTTGCTTTCATTGAAAATCAGTAGAGGGCTAACTGGAAAGATCTTTGGGTGAGGGTCAAATCTATGAGATCAAAAATTTTATCACTGTGTTATGAATTTCTTATGCAATTTCAAAGTGGGAGGTTGTAGACTCACTATATAAGTGACAGTAGGCAACCCCATTTCCATGCAAAGAGAAATGGCCATAGCCATTTTATCTAAGTCTTCCTTACTCCACTTGCGAATTGAATGTCGTTTGTATTTTAATCATATTGGTATGTTGAGACTGTGCAGGAGGATTTCGTCCCAATGTTACCGAATGGGAAGCTTCCGGCAGCTGAAAAACTGCCAGTGATCAATCTGTTCAACCAAGCGGCTTCACTTCGAGGTCTGAAGGCTGCAGGGGCAAAGCTCCAACAAGACGTATTCAACTGCAGCGTGAGCCACGTTGTGATGGCGGATGACAAAACTGGGGAGCCTCTTTCATGTCATCAATTCTAATTAGAACCCTAAAACCCCTCTCGAACCCCTCTCAACCGAACACCAGCAGCAGCAGCAGCAGCGTTTTTTGACGTGCTTCCATGGTTCTTTAGTCACAGCCAATCTGCACTTGTTGCACGTTTTGCCGTTTCGACGCTGTAGCATGGCCTTTTCTCCCATTCATGCGCTGTAAATCAATTTCGACTACATAGTTATTGCATTTGCCACTTCGCACATGCGCACCAACTATGTATTCAAATTGCTATTCCAGTGAAACCAAAGGGTAGGTAAACAGACAAAAAAACTGTGAGACTCTCACTGTCAGTTTTGCTCCAACTTAGTCTTGTTGGAGGAAATCTGTGCCCTCGCCAGGTATTCTGGTTCTGAAGAGGCACCATTTTCGACACTTCGGGATGCACGTCAACCTGGTGTTGCAGAAACAGCTAGAATTACAGGGTCGTAGCCTGATTGACACGCTATGCACTCACCTTAGCCTTAGCTTCCCTGAGACCAATTAATCTCTACTCTCCCAGTGAAGATAGACATCGTGTGTCTGCATTTTATTAGCGGAATGACTAGCCTACCTCTGACTCTGTTTTCATGTGTCAATCGAGAGTATTCACCTTATTCCTTCAGGATGATCATACCGGTACAGACTGTTACAGCACACAGGAATGGAAATTTGGAAGGAATGGACTTGGAAGTCTCGGAAGTATCATAACACTGGACGGATTTGTTCCAAATTTGAGAATTTCATGTTTCATGTTACCGTAAATAATGGACTTTGGTGTGTCAGTCTCTGCTTTTTATGTGTATGATTCCTACTTGCTGATCAGAGTGATGGTAAGGAGATAGTTGGGAGGTTTGCATGGGTTTGTTGACACCCAAAATTCTATACAGATTATACTACTTGGATTCTCTATCTTCCGTATGTCAAGGTCTTTTCTTCAAGTTCGTGTTACAATAAACCAGTCCAAATTACAAGAAATTGCAGCTTAGCCGATTAGTCAAGTTTTCATATTTTGGAGAGTTAGTAGGGATCATGTGCAATCGAATCCAGTTGGGCTTCTCGCCTTCTGTGAAACCTTGGGTAATTGACTCATAGTCAATAGTCATTTAAATTACTGTTATTTTTAAGCAAAGGATCCTTTGCTTGAACTTTTCATACATGTGTAATGTTATCGGAGATCTTCAGCCTTTCCTTAAAACTTCATCAACACCAAAAAAAAAATTGATATTAGATTTAAAACATGGGCTACTACCGTACATGTAGGTAGGTCTGATTCGGCGCCTAAGTGCCGGAATTGAGTTTCCACATCAGATTCACAAGGGTCCACGTCACCTCAGACCATTCACAAGATGACATGTGTTACATTTTTTTAAATGACTTAATTTTTGCCAAATGTAACCTTTGCTTAGGTTAATTAATCCTTTTGTTACACTTTGGTATACTATCCACTATCCACTGAAAAGATGCCAACATCCTTTTTGTTTAATTAACACACAATCCTTTTGTAAAAAATTCAAAGCCGTTGATTTTTTATAAAAAAAATTGCCCCCCCTCTTGATCACCGTTGATCCAATTTAATGCAAAATACGGATACAGATACGGATACGGATATAACTATCAAAACTCACGTACAAATACAAATATGCATATAGAATACAAATACAAAATACAAAATACAATAGATGGATACGGATACAAATACAGGTATGAATTCATGGATACGAATACAAATACGGAATCAACAATATATCCCATATGGTTTGTATCTGAGGACTCTCCTGAAAATTACAAATAAGGGGAGGGGGATAGTTTTTTAAAAATCAACAATTGTTATTCATATAAAAAACAAACAAATTAATGCAAATGTTAATACAATGTGACATATGCCCAGTGAGTGACTATGCATTCAAAAGACAGGACTACAATATATGGTATATTTTATATTACACTTTGATATACAATATCCTGTGGGCAGGTTGGCATTTCATGCCAATAATATAAATGGCATAGTGTCCGTTTTTTATGTGCTATACACTCTTGGAATTGTCTTCTCGAACTACATGATAAGATGTTTGGTGTCAAAAGCACCTCTAAGGAAAAAAAATGTGTATCTAAATTGAACTCCTAACAATCTACTCATTGTATTTCTACAAATAAATACATGAACTTACCAACTCTATGCTTCTTAGCAACATGTTATTCTCTGCTAGATTTGATTGGCATACATCTTCTTCAATTTCATCCACACTATTTAGCTTAGCAATATTTGCTCCTTCACTATTTGGGGTTGAACTATCCCTCGCTTGAAAATGCCCAACTTCAACTGTATGATCTTTATAGGACAAAGTTTGAACAATGCTATTAAATTAAGCGCCATTGGCCTTCTACAAGCATCTAAGCATCTTCATTTTCTCTAATTGCTTCTTACTAGAAAAGAGAAGACTTGCCTTATGCTTCTTCCTACAATAACTTTCTAGCATCCCTCCAGTGGAAAACACTACAAGAAAATAAATTCTACTTATTTGTTGCCAACTCTACAATCTCTTCAATACATAGCACTCTTGGAGGTGATGAACTTATTTTCATTCAATTAATTAGAACTTCTCTGGCTAAAACGACATCTTCAATTTACCAAATTGTAAACGGTCACTAAGATCATCCTTTCTTCTTTCCAAAGGGTAGTAAATGCATCCCATTTTTTTGAACGCTTCACATGTTCTATGAATTTTGAATTGTTCTTTTTTATGAGTTAGGTAAACTTCATTGATTGCTTTAAAAGCAATCCACCTTAAAAAAAACTGTGCAACTATTTAAGATATACAATATTTGGGGCAACTGACAGTACTATATTTTGACAAGTAACAATAACACTACATTCCTATCTTTGTGAATTCAATTTACCGAACAATCTCATGCCCTTATATTTTCTAATTCTGAACACCTTCATTCTCTTGATTTTTGTGTTCTACATGGTTCTTGTCATTTTATTTTGATTTCAAGTGTGTCATTTGTTTATGCATCAATGGCATCCATTTGAGCAAATGGACATAAAATTCCACTAGTCCTCCTTCTTAGAGAAGAAGGGTATGATGTATTCACACCTTCTTCATGTTCAATTCGGATTTGTCTAATTTAATATCTACGTTGAAGAAGAAGTCATGTTCAAGTCTAGCCACTGAAAAGAGTCCATCCGTATGCTGAAGTTAGCAATTCAAGAAGGTCATGTCTAACACCTTCGTCTAGGACGCTATCAAGCTTATGGTTTGTCTTTTCTTATGATGGGTGCCCCCAATGATATCTTACCTTACCAATCAAACCATTCTACGGTGGACATGCCTTTTGACCAACATGATATTATGAATTCTACAAAACATGAGCGCATCACAACTATTAGTACTCATGTTTAACTTGTTCGCGTGAAGCAAAAAGTTTTTGATCCTATCATAGATATATCTAGCGAGTCAAAGAGAGAATGCCCTAGACAACCAAGTCTGTGGACACCCCTTTCTAATAGAGTCCCAAACGATGTTCTCAAGCCAACTTTGACTCATTATGGTACACCTTCAACAGTCCTGCTCTATCTGCTTACTCTCGTCCACCAACTTATCCCAATAGTACAACCATAGTTAGTAGCATTAGTTGCCTTCACAAGCTAGCATCTATTCGAGGATCTAGGAACAAAGTTGCTGCACTAGACTATGATTCAATCATACATCAAAGGTGCAGTACCTTCCTACCATTTGGTATGTAACAACTCTAACTACAACTACTTTAAGCGTTTGTCAAAGCACAACAAGACCAAGTGGTGTGGTTATACTTATGTTCCATTCTATGTTGGCGAAACCCCTCCAAAAGATTCCACTATTCTTTGCAAGATATGCAAAATTCCACTCTATTGTGTCAATGTCTGTGATGCTAGAATATATTATATTTTTAGCAATATTACACTAATAACTAGAGCATGAATTCATTTAAGAAATCACATGCATCATATTGCCCTTGGCATATATAGAGAGTCCTTAGATACTATTTCTAGGCTCATTGCAAGTGAGGTTTTGAAAACCCCTACTACTATTAACTTTGTCATTGCCCTTGCAGATAATAAACAGTTTCTAGATAACCACTTCATACACAATGGCAAAGGACCTAAAGAGATGTTGCGTGGAAAGTCACTTGAAGATGTCATCAATAAGTTCCAAATATTAAGTTCTCCTAACATCTATAACACTATTTCTTCTTTTTGTAGCACTAGCAAAAGTAAGGTCATAGATAGAATCATGAAAATGAAACAAAATTTAAAGTTTGAATACATTCATGATAGCATTTTTTCTAGGCAAAGAAAATAGAAGGTATTTTTGTTTAAAATTTTGGTTGAAGGACCTGGTAATGGAGTGGACTTAGTGAAGCGTATGTAATCCAGAAGAGATTTGGTGAACACCTGGCTCATGTTTGACCACGTAAAATGTGTAAAGGATTAGACAACCATGGCTTGCCAAGTGTATGACATATGATGCAGAAAGGTCATGAGAATTGTTGTCTGCAACGTGCAGTCTGAAGACACAAAAGTTCAATGCATCATGTGAAGGTCACTAAAGAATGTCATAAGACGCAATAGCGTGGGAAATGCAAACTGCAAGGGCTTCATGGCAGACAATGCACAAACAAATTGGAATGTTGTTTGCATTGTATACGGTATAGGGGATTCCAAAATTGAAATGGTAAACCATGAGCGAACGTGTCTTTTGCACTAGAGTACTTCGTTGCATCGACATACACAGAAGCTCATCAAACTGGATATGCAACACCAACATACTCATCTATGCAAGCAATACAAGGACTTACAGACTATGGAAGAAGCCGAGACACGATACTTGGCCATTTGATCTTGGTGGCTTTCATCCAGGGCAACCTCATAAGATGCTATGCAAGAACTAAAGTTGTGGCTTGCCTTTTGGCACTTCCAATATCACCAATGGAGAGGCTTTATGCAAATGGTAAGTTTTTCCTTGTTGTTTTGATTTTAATGTCGTTATTTGGAATCACTTTCAATTTAGAATGTTTAAATTATGTGTTAAGCAATTATTATAAAAGATAAATTGTTTGATCAAACCAAAAATGAGGTGTCTTACCTCTCAAGGATGAAAAGAGTCTTGGCCACTTCTTGGAAAGATCAAAATTGTAGCACTCTAAAAAGGCAAAATTTGTAGCAATCTCTAAAATTTTGTTAACTAGTATGGTTTATTAGGCCTCACCACACACTTTTCTTTGTAGGGGCTAAGTATTGAGGAGATGGTAGACATGCCATCATGCAATTTATCTGAAACAATCTATAACAAATGGTTGCAATAGTTAGGTAATCAAGGCAATGATTTGTTTGTTGCTACTTCTAATGATTGCATTTGAGCTTTCATGCAAATGACAAATTACTGAGCATTCTTAAACGGCAAAGCATCAAGGTTGGATCCATCTAAAGAAAAGTTGAAATTAAGAGGTGCTAGACGAAGTGGAGATCTGAAGAAGATTGCGGAAGCACTGAATGTCTTTCCTAGAACAATTGATGTTGCAACACGTATTCCGCATTTGGAGGACGAAAAAGTGTTTAGTAGCACTAAGTGAAAGCTTGACCTTCCCATTGGGTTGGATGGTGACTCCCATCAGTAAGATAAGGTCAACTTTTTTCAGCCACGATTCATGACCTAATCCACACACATACGGAGGCCTTAAAAGAAAAAGATGCATTTGCTAACTCTGAGCAAACCACATTTCACAACTGTCACGGACATAGTTTAGAACCCTCTTTAGGAAGCTTCTTGAGAAGCTCTCCGAACAGCAAGAAGGTTCTAGAAGTTCCTGAAAGAACCTCCAAGCTAGAGGGCAGCTTCTTGAGAAGCTTTCCAAGTAGCGGAAGCTTCTGGAAGAACCTCATAGACGTCCAAGCTAGAGGACAGCTTCTTGAGAAGCTTCCCAAGCAGTGGAAGTTTCTGGAAGAACCTTTTAGCTAGTAGTATATATAGGAGTTGAGACTGAGGTAGTCCTCAGTCTCGACAACACCTCTCTTGACCTTAGCTCTTGACTCAAGCTCTACTCTTGTACTTCTTAAACTCTAATATCAAATCTTGTTATCTAGAAACTCATCTTGTCTTGTCTTGTGCCTTATACGTCCGTTACAACGACCGCACTGAACAGTGATTGTGACACTTTGCAATGGTATATTGCGAGATTGTTCTACAAGTCCAGGTGCAAATGCCATGCCCAACAACAAGGATCAAACATCCATTGTATTGCCAAAATTGCAAAAGGATCTAAAAGCACTCCAGCTCCAACATATCGTGGTAGAAAAAAACAGTACGGCAGAATAAAGAGATTGTGACAAATTTTTGGTTTTGTCCAAATGATATTGAATGATGTGTTCAAAGCTCTAAACATGCTTAGGTAATTGATTGGCCTCAAATTCTAGACGTGTGGCTCATGTTGACAGGCACTAGTTTGACTCGGCAAGAAACACTTCTTTTGCAAGAGACCAACTTTCAGCTCCAAGAGCGACCACCTATATCACCTCGACAATTATTTAAAATGTCCAATATTTTTGAGACAGTCCTTTATAATCATCCTAGCCCTTTGCATGCAAACATCTATCCAATAACTTGAAGGAGCAAGCCCATTCGACATATTGCAAATGCTCCTACTATAGAGCATCGCAATAAATGGGAGAGTACTGGTAATGTCAAAGGAACAATCCTGTTGTGGAAATAACCATACTTTCCTTTCTTGGACTTGGAGCCATAATCTCCCTTCAATTTGGAATGGAGCCCATTCAAAAAGTTTATCAAATCACACTTGGCATGTATTTGAAGTGCACTTGTTCCGATTATGTAGACATCACTAGAAGAAACCCGTGTTTTTCTTGACACATTTTTTGTAACATTATGTTGTATTTGATGTTACAACTAACACCTTACGCTATGTCTAATATCAATGTTGACAATGTCTAATGTCAATGTTGACATTAGACATAACGTAAGGTGTTAGTTGTAACATCAAATACAACATAATGTCACAAAAAATGTGTCAAGAAAAACACAGGTTTCTTCTATGCATGGTTGTCTCAGTGATTGGTGGACGCCATCAATACGTTAACTGCAAGCATTTTTATTACTTATTTTGTTACTTTTGCAAAATAAATTTGGTAGAAGACAAGTTCATACATTCTCCAAGCTTTAGCTTCAATAAAGAGAAGCGCCTCCGCTCAATAGGGTCGATATCATCAACGTTCCAAACAAAAGTCTTCAATTGATCTAGAAATTCAAGAATCTCAAAGAATTTGGAATATGAGACTGAAAGACTTTAGACTGAAGTTATACATATAGCTTCAGAAGTATCTTTTTTGGAGGGACAAATATTATAATTTGGTGGAATATTTTTTACAACCTTATTTTCATCTTTATTTGTCTTTTATATCAATTGAATTTTTTGTCTTTACACTATATATTTCCATATATTAAAACAATATTGTAAATCATTTTTTTAATAAAAATTGTACATAACCACGATAATAGGTCCAAAATTTTAATATAAATTTAAAAAATTGACCAAAATTATCAAATATAATCTTCTTTAGAAATATTTTTGAGTTTTCTAATGCTTTTTCAAATGTTTGAGCTCACCATTCACATAATCCTTATTCAGCGCTCACAGGCTCATATTTGCATACTCACAAAATAGCATCGCTTGTCGACTATGTGCAGTTGTACTATAGATGGTGTAATTTGGAAAGGAGACAATTGTAGCAACTGCAGCAAGTCTCCATCTTGCCTCCGCTTTGTAGTAGATCTTACCACTCACCAATTGCATTGTCACCACTTTATTTTGCTCTAGTTGCTCTAGTTTTTGGATATGGTATTGATAGAAATTACGTGCTTGCTTGGAGTATCTGGACCCCTTCCACACACACACATCAGTGTTGACGTGTAAGGGTTTAAGAAAAACAAGAGTACTTGCTGAAGGACAAATTGTTATGCAACACCTCCTCTTTCTTCATACAAAATTCCAAGATGAACATCATTCTAAACTTTTGTCTTATATAGATAGAAGGATTTTTTGTCATCCATCAGACACTTTTAGGTTGTTGTCGCGTCATTACGGGGTTTAACCCCTAAAAGACCAAACACTCAGGGAGTTCACTTAGAATATCCATTAGAAACCACGTGCAAACAAAACTTTGGACCCCCTATATACTTTTTGAATTTTAAGTTAATTAAATTAAAAAAATATATAAATAGATTTTTCTACTTTGAAAGTTTATGTTTTGAATTATTGATATTTTTATTTGTTAAAAATAATTAGTTACAAATTTTTGAAGTAAAAATATACACTGTAGAATTGAAAAATAACTTTCACACCCCTATATTATATAAGAAAAAATTGTCTGAAAAACGAACAAAAAATTCCTAAAAATAATTCTCTATTGAAAGCTCATTTTGAGTTGAATATTGATTCAATGGTCATCTAAATGTGTTCTCCATAATTATTGGAGTTGAAAAACATGCCATTTTAGTTCATTTTCAACCTCTTCTAGAAATCATTTCATATTTTATTTGAGTTGGAAAATTTTGGCAATAGACACCTATAGTCACTATTAAACAATGCTCAAAATTTTAGGTTGAAATTATAGTTTATTAGAAATCACTCATTCGCACGTGGTTTGTTGTAGTAGAACTAAGTGCACCCCCCGAGTCCAAACACCATTTTTTGACAACATAGCGATTTTGGGTAGCTCACTACAAATGTAATTTTTATTTTTTTAGTTTGAAATTTTCACACAAGATGTGCCCAAAGAGTAGCTTTAAGGCTCAACAATTTTCATATCTTTTGACTACGTGGTTAAAAAGTTATTGCATGATATGTCATTTTCATTGGTCGGCGGGCAGCCCAGGCAGTTGAAAAAACTTCTTTAAAATTCACTTTAAAAATAAATAAAAATTGAAATTGGTTCTTTAAATTTATATGTATGCAAGGAAGCTTTGAATCATTCCATTTTGATTACTAAGATGAAAGTTATGAAGAGTCTTAGTTTGAGGGTAGTTATGGAATTTCTACTCTAAAATAAACTTTGCAACCCTTTATTTAACTCAATTTTCAATATTTTTTAAATTTGAAAACAAAACAAAACAGTGTATAGATTGTTTATTACAACATTACAACCATTGGGATTGGAATTTCTTAATTCCATATTTAAATTCTTAACAATTTAGTCTTTTGAATCATTCTCTACTAACTCTTTCTACTTACTAATTTTTTCTCAGAATTTCATGAGCAATACACGTGTCTTGTGAAATGTATTGATCATGAAGTTTTTTGGCCTAAGGTAGTGTGCTCTAAAAGCGCCCATCTTCTTCAAACCGCCCCAATTTTTAGGTGGAGAATGGAGATGGGGTGATCCTTAAATGGATCAGTTTAGCATTTGAATGCATCGAGAAAAAATTATTTTTCTATTGCAAGAGCCAATCATTGTCTTTGATTTCCGCACATCTCTTTACAAGTTGCAAGTGGACAGATTTTGGAAGACCTATGGTTACAAATAGGTGCCTATGCCCTGAATCTTTGAAAATTCATAAGTAATTCAAAAATTCTTGGAAAAATACAAAACCACTTGTGTTAGGTTCCACATCAATTTTTCTTTCTCTGAAAAATGATCTAAAAATATTTTCGTCCACGAAAGCTTGTGAAAAAGGCGGACCAGCCCTTAAATGGTCGCTTTAAGAGCATACTACCTTACATTAGGCTGGTCCAAAATTCTGCCTGTCATAGGTTGAGTTACTTGGCAGGAGTTGTAACTTGATGAGAATTCTTATGACCGCTGCTCACAGTCACAGTAATAACTTAAGATTCTTTGATTTCAGAATGTGGTACTCCTTGAATAGAGTAGAGTGGGTCAGGTATCTGCAAGTCCCGCTATCTCCTAATCCCAATGCAAAACTACCAATATTAGAAATTCAGTAATCTACCAATACCAATACCAAACTTTCAATATTATTAGAAAAAATATGCTCCTTCAGTAATGGCCTGACTGAGAGTGATAGTGTACCCACCCATATTTTTGTTTTTGTTTAGTTTAGTTCATTAATCTCCTTTTTCTGGGAGCATTTTCAGTACGTCCATGTGATGTTGGTGAGACCGACACGTGCAAGTGCCGTTCCACGAGGGGAAAAGCCCAAGTTGGAAGCTTTGACACCTCATCAGACATCAAACCCTTAATGTAGAACCACCCCAATCCGTCACTCTTCGACCCCATGGCATGCTGCGTGGTCCAAGTGATTTTTTATTTTTTTTAAATTTAATTTTATAAAATGTTAGCCTCCTCCAAAGGAAATTCAATTCTGGTCATTTCATAATTTTCCCACATTCATGCAATATTTTATGAATTTTGAGAGTATAAGAGACATGTTTGTACTACTGGACTTTCCATAAATGACCATTCTTGAAGCAAAAGATGTTTCAACTTCCGTTGGTTGCCTTAAAAAGAAGGGTAGAAGGATAAACTTTGGTTTGAAAGATTGGTGTAAATGGAACATTTGTTGGGAATGACTAAACTATCTAAGCCTCATGGACCTAAATGAGAAATTAAAGGTGAAAACACCCAAAATCGTCAAAAGAAGTCAATTTAACATAGTTGGAGGCACCTTTTTTTTAATTTTAAACATCTGTTTAGTATTAGCAATTGAAAATCATGAATCTCTCTTTCTGTGTTTTATTTTTCATTTTTTATTTATTTTTTCTAAGACATGTAATTACTATGAATTTCATAGCAGAAGCTCCCCAGAATTTAGATTTGACATGTGAAAAGAAGATTGAAAGACTTCAAACTACTTTCACAATTTTAATACCCTTACAATCAAACATTATAATCTTTCAATCCATAGGTGATATTGTTGTATTTTATTTTTTTATGTGATCTTTAGCATGTCTAATTTGAAGTCATATGGTTACAATTCAAACAAAATCAATAAAACTTGTCAAAATTTTAGCTTTAGAGCAAATTCCAAGAAGCTCACAAAAGGAGATTCAATCCTATCATTCTGTGGCAATCTAGTTCCAAATACTTTGCAAGGCTGACCCTATTCCAATTTCTTAGCTACATATTTATTTATTTATTTATTTTTGGGGTGGGGGTAAGGTTTGGCACAAACAGAGGACAATCTTAGGGTTTGATTGTTTGGACTATAACTTGGACTTGGACTTGGACTTTGGACTTTGAACTCTAATTTTTTCTTACTGGCACTGAAATTTGAATAACCTTCTTCAAAAGAAAACTTTTTCAACATTGAACGGTCCAACTCTCTAAATTTGAATAACCTTCTTCAAAAGAAAACTTTTTCAATATTGAACGGTCCAACTCTCTAAATTTGAATAACCTTCTTCAAAAGAAAACTTTTTCAATATTGAACGGTCCAACTCTCTAAATTTGAATAACCTTCTTCAAAAGAAAACTTTTTCAATATTGAACGGTCCAACTTTCTAAAATGTAAGATACACATGTAGAATAAATTGGTCGAACCATTGGTACAACATGAAGAGCTAAGTAACATGAAGTGTGTGGATACTAATGGGCTTCCATTCATCAATACGGAGTATTTTTTAAAGAATGATCTTGGAGAACTAGCTGTTTAATTAGGTATTGTGAGTGAATCCATGAAAATGGAGGAAGAGAAACAAAGATTTAATTTAGAAAACTGCAGGATAAAAAACAGTTTAATAGCGGTAAACTTTTGACCCCTAACATCCCAAAGTCTCCTAAAGGGAGACTTGGGATTTGGGGTAGGCTCGTGTGACCTTAATTTTTGACAAAATTATTTGATGGTTTTATCGTAGATAGAGAAACACATTAGCTTTACAGGAATATAATTTATATTTCAATCAATGCACGGGAGCAAAAGTTATGCTACATAAATCCTCCAAAGTAGTTCAGTCAAGTAAGAAAAAAACATCTATTTTTAATTTTTTTCTTCAAAGATTATATTTTTGTCTATATAGAAAGTTTTGATTAATTTATTTGGACTAGTGCTACAAAAATTATGGAGCTTCTTATTTTTTAGGCAATCAAAGCATCTCGAAAAACAAACAAACTATAAGATTCATTTCTACACTCAATTTTTACAACTTTTAACCCCTAAAGGACCAAACACCGTTTTTTGACAACATAGCGTTTTTGGGCAGCTCACTACGAATGGAATTTTTATTTTTTTTCTTTGAAATTTTCACACAAGATGTGCCCAAGAAGTAGCTTTAGGGCCCAACAATTTTCATAACTTTTGACCACATGGTTAAAAAGTTATAGTATGATATGTAGTTTTCATTGTTCGGCGGGCAGCCCGGGCAGCAAAAAAAACTTCTTTAAAAATAATTTTCTAAAGAAATAAAAATTTGAAATTGGTTCTCTAGATTTATGTGCACAAGGAAAGCTTTGAATCATTCCACTTTGATTTATGAGATGAAAGTTATGAGGAATTTTAGTTGTGGGTAGTTTGCGGGTAGTTATGGAATCTCTACTCTAAAATAAACTTTGAAGTCCTTTATTTAACTCAATTTTCAATATTTTTGGAATAAAATATAAACACAAGGTGTAGATTGTTTATTACAACACTACAATTGTTTGGATTGTCATTTTTCAATTCCATAATTAAATCCTTAACAATTTAGTGTTTTGAATCATTTTCTACTTCTTTCTACTTACTATTTTTTTCCTATATGTTGTACATTTCCAAATGATCTGAAATTTTTCAAGCATGTAGCTAACTTGCTTTGAAGAATGAATCCAAAGAGTTACCACCATTTTGGACATTTTTTCATACAAATGTGACCATGTGAAGTGCAGCTGCCCGTTTTTTCGCAGGGACACAAAAAGGGGTTTTGTCACTTCAAATGCTAATATCTTGCAATCTACACGGTGGAAATTTCTGAAATTTTTTCCACATCTTCTCAAACTAGTTTACTACAAGATCCTACGGTTACATGTGTCCAAAAATGTTTTTTTTTCAAAATTTCGTACTTGTACTAGAAATGGCAGTTTGGGAGCGTTTTTTGAGAAAACATAGTCAAAAACCTTTAGGGGTTAAGAAAAAGGCTTCCAAAAGGTACAATTCGCTTGCTAGAACAATCTTGCAATTGGATTTAGTGTGTTTCAATTTCATCTTAGAGGTATTAACAATTTAGTTTTTTCTTCTATGTCATACCTACTTCTATTTAACAAATTTTTAAAGTATGTGAATCAAGTTTATTTTTAAAATATATTTTTGTAACTTCAATTCTATTTTCCACCACAAAGATTATTTTATCTCAAACTTTGTAGTATAGTATTAGAAGTTAAGAAGAATCAAAAGTCTTAATTCTAATCATGCAAAGTGCAAAACAACTTGTTTTCTACAATTTAAATGCAATTATCTTACAATCTACAAGGTCAAGGTTTCTAAAATTGCTTCCCCATATATTTATATAATAGTCTAGTGCAAGATCTATGGTTAGATACAAAAAAAATTCAAAGATTTTTTCTTTTTGCAAAAGAAATGGCAGTTTTGAGTGGTTTTGATGCAAAAGTGGCCTTGAAACTTTAGGGGTTAAAAAACTTCTAACTATTGTGTAAATAGAGACAATGATTGTGTAGAGTGGGTATGTAAAGAAACGGTAGAACATGAAAAATTAAGGATAATTGCTAGTCTATTAAAAAAACTCCAAAAGTGTACAAAACTTTGGGGTAAACACAATTGAGGTAAGTATAATACAACCCAAGCAATTACCAAAATAGGAGACAAACAAGCTCAACTTGCACAAAAAATTATATTATATCCTATCTCTTGGCTACCGTACAATTGACGCCTCTAGAGAAACCTGACAATGTACAAGATAAAAGAATTGCATTTCTTTTTTTTCTAGAGGACTTAGTGGTATGATGTCATGTCTTTAACCCCTACAAGGTTTTGACTATGTTTTATTAAAAAATGCTCCAAAACTGCCATTTCTAGTACAAGTACAAGTATCAATTTATTTTTTAAAGCATTTTTGAACAAATGTAACTGTAGGATCTTGTATTATGTTGGTTTGAAAATATGTGAAAAAATTTCAGAAATTTCCATCGTGTAGATTGCAATATATTAGCATTTGAAGTGAGAAATATAATTTTTTGACCCTGTGAAAAACTGGGCAATTTCACTCCACAAGGTCACATTTGTATGGAAAAATGTCCATGCTGGTGGAACTTCTTTGGACTCAATCTTCAAGGCAAGTTGGCTACATGCTTGAAAAATTTCAGATCATTGAGAGTTGTACAACATGCAAGAAAAAATAGTAAGTAGAAAGAAGTAGAGAATGATTCAAAATACTAAATTGTTAAGAAATTTAGTTATGGAATTGAAAAATGCCAATCCCAATGGTTGTAATGTTTCAATAAACAATCTACATCCTGTGATTTTATTTTTTTCAAAAAATATTGAAAATTGAGTTGAATAAAGGACTTCAAAGTTCATTTTAGAGTAGAGATTCCATAACTATCCATACACTAAAATTCCTCATAACTTTCATTTCATTAATCAAAATGGAATGATTCTAAGTTTTTCATGTATCCAAATCTAGAGAACCAATTTAGTTATCTTATTTCTTAAAAGAATGATTTTTAGAGAATTTTTTTGAGCTACCCTGGCTAAATGCAGTTCAAAAAAATAACATATTCTACAATAATTTTTTAACCATGTAGTCAAAAGTTATGAAATTTGTTAGGCCTTAAAAACACTCGTTTACATGTTGTGTGAAAATTTCAAATAAAAATTCCATTTGGAGTAAGCTGCCAAAAATTGCTATGTTGCCAAAAAAATGTAGTTTGGTCCTTTAGGGGTTAACAATCAAACAAAATTTTGATTCAAGTTGGACCGATTTAGAAGGTTACAATTCTACATCTTGACTAAGCAACCAATTATCAATATGAAAAAGAAGTCTTGAAGGACTAAACAATAGATTGAAAGTTTTATGCCCATGTGGACCTTTGGCACCACAATCTAGTAGTTGTAACTGGGTGCCTACTCTACTACCACCACACAATACAAACATATATATAAACAAAACCAACTCATCCTATTAGTAAAGGCTCAAAGATCATTTTTGAAGCTTAATGGTAAGAATTTTTTTTGTTTTTCATTTCAAAATTTATTGATAAATAATATCAATTAAATAGGGGTAGGTCCAATAGCATGCATGTGATTTATGGGCATGTTTTGAAAGATATTATGATTCAAGTATTCTTTAAAATTGTACTTTGTAATAAGTCTTTACTTATTTGAAAATTGAAATTTTTTCTTATCCTTAACCCCTAATGGCCTAAGGGCCTTGAATAAAACTTAGATTTGTTATATATGTGGGGTTTTATTGCCCAAAGCATCAATTGTAGCTATACAAAAATAAAAAAATGGTTGTAGAAGTCATTAGGATTTAAGGGCTTAATTAATCCTAAATCTCTTTTATTAGTTTTTGGTCAAATAATATCAATAATTTTTTTTCCTCCTAAAACAATGCTAAAATTCTTCATTTTTTTATTGTTTGGTAGATCCAACCATAAAAATTCTTAGTGAATTTATTATTGTATATCTTTCTAAAATTTTAAAACAAATAAAATTACCAATTTTAAGATCACAGTGCTTGAAACCAATATTATATTATTCATTTCAATTCTTTTTAAACAATTTAGTTTTAGTTTTCAAATATCATGTAAAAAAATATGCGTATTCTACTATTTGTGAAATATATATAATTTTCTTTCAAAAAATATTAAGTGGAAGGAAAAAAAACATATTAGAAAATATTTAGTTTTTAATATATTAGACAATTTATCAAAAAGATGCAAACGTTTGTTTTCTCCCCCGCCCCTTCTCCGAAAAAACGAGAGCCATTGATCTCTCTAAAAAAAAATTTCCCCCCTTCTCCGATGTCATTGATCTTCAAAAAACATCCACTGTTGATAGGAAACAGTCTTTGCCATTGGATACATATATGTATATAAAATACAAGATATGTATATAAATTGCGGTTATAAAATATAGGCTTTGGCTACAGATACAAAGATGTACAAATGGGGGCAAATAATCCATATTGAATGGTGGAAAAATTGCCTACTACGAATATAAAGGTGTGTGTGTGTGTGTGACTGAGTCGGTGGGTCTCTGGGTGATAATATGTACTCCATTTGGAAAGGTTAACGATAAAGGGGATGTTGCTACGTGGACCTCCTTTGAAAATCCACAACATTTTGGTTGGAAATTCCCATTTCTTCACACAATGTACTCAAAAGATGCAATAACTGCATTCTTCAATTAGACATAGAATTGAAAATGTATATTTAGATGGTAATGATAATATAGTAATCAATCACATCCTTATACATAAAAACATTGAAAACTATGTTTAAAAAGAACTACAATCTTAAACTTTATATAGAATGAGATTCTACGATCAATTGCAAAATAAAACTCTTCATAACTTGCATCTTGTTAATTGTAATAGAATGAATAAAATAAAAGCTTTCAAATATGGTCTAGTGCCCTCTATTATGAGTAATTTTGAAGATGTTTGAAAACTTAAAAGGTTAACCCCTAAAGGTCAGAGACTATGTTTTCACCAAAACCGCTCCAAAATTGTTATTTCTAATACAAATACCAAATTTTTTTTTTGAAATTTTTTTGGACATGTAACCATAGGATCTTGTATTAAACTAGTTTGAAAAGTTGTGGAAAAAATTTCAGGAATTTCCACAATGTGGATTGCAAGATAATAGCGTTTGAATTGACAAAAATCCTTTTTTTGTCCCTGCAAAAATGCGGGCAGCTGCACTTCATAAGGTCACATTTGTACGAAAAAATGTCCAAAATGGTGGTTACTCTTTGGATTCATTCTTCAAGGCAAATTGGCTACATGCTTGAAAATTTTCAGATCATTTGGAATTGTAAAACATATTGGAAAAAAATAGTAAGTAGAAAGAGGTAGAGAATGTTCAAAACACTACATTATTAAGAATTGAAAAATGACAATCCCAACGGTTGTAATGTTGTAATAAACAATCCACACCCAATATTTTTATTTTTTTTCAAATTTTTTGAAAATTGAGTTAAATAAAGGACTTCAAAGTTTATCTTAGAGTAGAGATTTCATAACTACCTTCAAACTAAAACTCCTCATAACTTTCATTTCATTAATCAAAATGGAATGATTCAAAGCTTCCTACGTATATATAAATCTAAAGAATCAATTTCAAATTTTTATTTAAAGAAGTTTTTTTAGTTGCTCAGGTTGCCCACCAACCAATGAAAATGACATATCATGCAATAACTTTTTAAGCACGTAGTCAAAAGTTATAAAAGATGTTGGGCCTTAAAGCTACTCCTTGGGCACATCTTGTGAGAAAATTTCAAAGAAAAAAAAGAAAAATTACGGTTGTAGTGAGCTGCCCAAAATTGCTATGTTGTCAAGAAACGATGTTTGGTCTTTTAGGGGTTAAAAGGTTAAAGCCTATTGAAATATTATTGGTGTTTGAAAATAATTATTGGAAGCAATTTTGAAGAATGGTAATCCATCTTGGACTAATTAACTTAACCCCTAAAGTACCAAGGCCTTTATTTTGCCAAAAATCACATTAAGAAAAACTTGAACCTTGCAAAGGGCCGCTAACTATTCATTTTTGGCACCCCCACGATGCAAATACAGAAAAAATTTGGAAAAAAAAATGGAATTAAAAAATAATAATAATCATCAATCTGATATGACTCTAACATAGAACCAGTAGTGCCATGTCAGTTTCCAAAAAAAAAAATTTAAAACTGAGACTTGAAATTTTTCTAATACTCAAAACTACCATTTCTATAGCAAAGAGTAAAAAACTTGAATTTTTTTTTGCACATCTAACTATAGGATCTTATACCTAGCTAGTATGAGAATGTGTGGCAAATTTTTTTGGAAATTTTGACCGCAAAATTGCAAGATATCTACGTTCAAAGTGAAGAAAGCAAGTTTTTTCATCACATTGCAAAAGTAGATTATTTGACTTTGAACCTTTTTAAATAAAAAAATTTGCACTACAAAATTTTGAGCTTTAAATCTTTACTGTGGGGAATATAGTTGAGGGTCTAGGAAAAAAATTCAAAAAACTTAATTTTTATTCTTTAAGAAATTATTGAATAGAAATAGGTATGAAATAGAAAAAAAATCTAAATTATTAATACCTCTGAAATGGAATTTAAATGCACTAATCCCAATGGTGAGATTGTCTTAGGAAGCAAAATAAACCTTGTAGAACTTATTTTTTTGAAAAATTGTAAAATTACATTTAGAAATGAATCCAACAAGTGTTTTTTTCAAAATGATGCTCTGATTGCCCCCAAAACAAGATTATCCATAATTTTTTCATAACAAATCCAAATGAAATGAATAAAAGCTTTTCATGTAGAAAAAAATATAATCCATGAGAATAAACAATTCAAAAAAATTAATTTTTAAGTTTTTTTTTGTTGTCTCCTCTCCCCTATTTTGCAATTATTTGGGCAAATTTTTTGTTCCTAGGCACCGATTGGAAAAAAAAATGATATTCCCATGAAGCTAATCAATTTTTCTATCTTCAAAAAAAGTTTCAAAAAATCATGACAAAAATTCAGCCCATAGTTACTTGTCCAAAATCCCATTTGTCCCCCAGAAGGACAATGGTCTTTTAGGGGTTACTACACAATGTAATTGAAGGATGACCAAACTTTGAAGCAATGAGTTATAACTTCATGGATGAAATAAAAGGCTGAGGATGCTTTTGGGGGGCTTATTTATTATATTGGTTTAATGACATTGCTATTAAAAAATGTTGTGCATCTTAACAAGAAGTGACCAAAAGATTTTGTACACATCAAGACTTAAACAAGCTCTGATTTAAAGGTTGTTGTTGAACTAATTTTTATGTATTTTGGATTCTTAAAAATAAAATTGAATTTTGTGAATTGCTCAAGGTATATGCATTTGCTACAAAATAAAAACAAAAAAACTTGTGACTTTTGCAATACTAATTCGAATGAAACAAGTTAGATATAAAGAGTATGAAACCTAAACCTATAATTAAAATACAAAATATAGATCACAAATCTTAAATTTCATTGTTGCCTTAGAAATATTGTATGGAAGTTGGTGGCATTTTTAGAAATAAATGGGACCATTTATAGTATTGTGGAGGTAGAGACTTTGGAAGGAGATGGATTTTATTAACATTTTTTCTATTTAATTCCTTCTTTAGGTGTTCTATTAATTCAACATCAAAAAAATCTGAATTCACAATTATAGACTTTTACAAACTTCACCATTGAAATTTTATAGCTAATTCATTATATCTCTCTAATTTACACAACCACTTGAAATGCATTCAATGATAAACATTTGCCAATGTGCAAAATTTTCTTCATAGAACAACATATGTTTCTATAGATTAAGATAGATGAACCCATTGTGGACAAAATGGTTTCACAAAGATAGTTGGAATATTTTTCAAATGGTCTAAAGGAGTCACAAGCCCCTCCATCAAAAAAAAATGAACTAACAAATCTAAAGTCTATCCATCCAAAATTATCACATCATTTGTAGTAAACAAAGGCAGCATTGAGGCCCTAATATAAAGCCAGGAAGGATTGACCCCTATATTGCCCCATATTTTATCCCTGTAGAAAACACTAGAGTTTTTTTATTTGCCACATATTATAGAATTTTCAAATTTTAGATTCATATTTGCAATCAAAAGTCCCAAATTAGCTAGGAATTGCGAAGAAATACAAAATTTAAGCGGCACAAAATAGGGGGGGGGTGTACATTTACCCTTTGATGGGGCAATACATAGGTCACAAAAAAATTCAATTCCATAATTAACTTCTTAACAATTTAGTATTTTAAGTCATTTTCTATTTCTTTCTATTTACTATTTTTTTCCTATATTTGTACAATTCCAAAAATTTTGAATTTTTTCAAGCATAAAGACAACTTACCTTGAAGAATGAATCCAAAGAGTAACCACCATTTTGGATATTTTTTCATACAAATGTGAGCTTGTGAAGTGCAGCTGCCTATTTTTTCACAGGGACCCAAAAAGGAATTTTTATCAGTTCAACCGCTAATATCTTGCAATTCACATGGCAGATAATTCAGAAAATTTTCCACATCTTTTCAACCAGTGTTCTATGTTGTAATAAACAATCTTCACCCTACAATTTTATTTTTTTCAAAAATAATGAAAATTGAATGAAATAAATGACTTCAAAGTTTATTTTAACGTAGATAATCTATAACTGCCCACAAACTAAAATTCCTCATAACTTTTGACTCATTGATCAAAATGGAATGATTCAAAGATTTCCATATATATAGAGAGAGAGAAAAACATTTTCAAATTTTTTTTAGAAGAAAGAGATTTTAAAAAATCTGCCCAGACTGCCCACTCGATGAAAAAAATAACATATTTAGCCCATAACTTTTGACTCGTATTTCCACATGTCATAAAATTTTGTTCACATGAAAAATATTCCTTGTCCACAACTTCTATTAAAATTTGGGCCTAAAATATGCAAATATCTAGTCACCCATACCTGTTTGAAATTACTCAAAAACTTGGAAGAAAAGGTGAAACATTTTGTACTGTATAAAAAATATGGTTAAAAAATCTGAAAACTTCAGTGATACAATGAAGAACATTATAAGATTAGGGAAACGTTTGAATCATTATATAATTAGAAAACCATTAGATTGTGGTTATAAACCCAAAGTTCAAATTGCAATAAAATATATAATTTTAAATTGGAAATGAAACTAGATTTCAATAGCTACATTAGTTGGGTGCAAAATTAAAAAAAGACCATTCTTAGGACTAAATTTTAAAATTAGAGAAAGAAGTGCAAGTTGTGAAAATACATTGAAATTTAAGCATCTTTTGTGATCTGTCCTTTTCAGCATCTTCTTCTATAGAGCAATTTGCAATAAGACCTCATTGAGGGAATTTCCACCACCGTAGGTTACAAAACACACAAAAGAAAGTGCCAAGAAAATAATTGGATGAAAAATTGTAGTTCTTTGTCCTCTAATGGTCATTTGAATTCTTTTGTAACTCACTTTTTTGGCTCAACAATCTTATAAGATTAAGGTTAAATGATTGTAATGCATGACTATAATAGACTCATTTGAAATTGGTTGAAATGAAGAAAATGTTTGGAATAGACCATGCCTTTTACCTTAGTGGGACTTCAGTGGTCCTCAGAATGTTAAAAAAACAAACCCGGGTAGTTTAAAGTTACTAGAAGAATTGGAAAAACTTGTTTGTAATTTGAAAACATTCAAAAAAGTTCAAAAAAAGATCTATAAATTTTTGTTTTGAAGTAAAAAATAGAAAAAATATCCAAAACTCAATACATGAAAATCTAGTTCAAAATGGTCGGGGAGAACCGCCCCCTTTGCTCATCCCCTCAAAGTCATTCTAAGGTGGCATGTAAAATAAAAGACCTCCTATTTTGTGCTTGATTCATTTATATTCTACATTCCTTCCAGCTAATTTATGATCTGTGATTGCAAATATAGTCACTTCAAAAACTTAGTCTATATTGTATTTAATTTTAGTCCATGCGCCTTATGTTGAAAATGAGTGGACAAAATCCATTTGAGCAAACATAAGTAATGTAGTATCCTTTGTGTACTACGATCCTAAAAAACAAACTAGAAGCAAAAAGCAATTACGGTTTAGAAGTAAATGAATTCCAAAGCTAACCACCCCATAGACTCAATTGTAGAGGAGGGGTTTCAAAATCACTCCCCTAGCTTGTGATTTTGAGGTGAGTTTTACTAGAATGCTTGTGCTCTGAACTACTCCCCTAGCTCGTCCCCGCAAAGTCATTCCAAGGGTGCAGGTAAAGTAAAAGACCCCCTATTCTGTGCTTGATAAATTTATATTGTGTACCTCTCCTAGCTAATTTGGGGCATCTGATTGCAAATTTTATCATGCATGGAAAATTAAAAAAATTCACGCTTTTTCCAGGGGGGGGGGATGAGCAAGGGGGTCAGTTCATCCCGCCCCCCCCAAACACTGGGTCCTCACTCCATGTAAATAAGTCAAGGCTGCATCATCCCAAAGAGTAAGAAAAGCTGCTGCAATTGTTTTGAATTTTCATTCCCTGCACATGGGTCAACACCCTCCTCCCACACTGACCGACTGACTGACCGACCGACCCGGTTTGCAACACACAGAAGTTATGGGGAATCTACAACTTTTTTTTTGAATTTCTGATTCCTGTGAGTCAGTCAACGCCCTCATACCAGCCAGTACTGTATAAGCTTAAGTTATATATGATCCCATGAAGACCCAAGCATTGATACTGTATGTTGTTATTATAGCATAGTGTTTCAGTTGAAACACAAAAAACTCGCGCCTTTGTACTTGTGTGCAAAATTCCCCTCTCACTCACTCATGCACTCACTCGCTCCAACGGCTCCATACAGTAACCTGACACTGCATCTGCCTGCCTGTCTCTGTTCGTCCGTCCGTCCGTCCGTCCATGCCCGGGAGCGGGTGCACTCCAATCCCGAGAGTCCTCGCAACCGATATCGAAACCCACCCAACTGAAGCCCTCATTACTCCACATCAGGTTTGTATTTTCAAATTTCCATCATCAGTTCAGGTCCATGCCAGGCAGGGACTGACTTGGTGTGACAGCAGAAAAGCTGGTAAACTAGAATCCATGTGCAAAAGGTTAAAATAAAGGGGAACTCTGAACCCTGTCTGTTTGGTAGTTAGTGAACTATTTTTACAGTTTGCAGCCACTCCAATGGACTGTAAGAACTGAACCTAAATTATATGTTCAGATCTAGCTAGCTGCTTATGAAAACAGAGCAGGACGATAAACCCATCCCAGGAAGGGGTCACACTATTTCTCACACCTCAAATAGCGGCTCATTACTTCCTGGCACCTTCTCGCTCCTGCTGGCCAAAGCAACCTCGGGCAGTGGCCCGACTTTGTCCACCCTGACATTCACACGCTCCAGATTTTTTTACCCCCCGCAATAACTCCAGCAGGTAATTCAACAGTGTTTCAGTTTCAATGTTTCGGCGCTGACCCATGATCCATGCCGCATGCCGTATGCCCACATGCATGACCCATGACGCATACCCACATTAATGTGTCCTCGTGTTTCGCGCCGCCTTCTGTTTCGGGGCAGGGTTCAACAATTTTAGGGTTTTCAGGGTGGCGGCTAGGGTTAGGACTGCTTGGACTCTAGGCGATTTCTAGGGTTATAATGCGGCTTCTCCTCAGTTACACTGCTGGCGTTTCAGGGTGCAATTGGAATTTGGCAATGTTACGGCGACTACTCCTCTGGAAGCTGCGTGTTTAGGGTACTGCTGATTGCTGCGGGGATGCTTCAGGCTCATCGTTGTAGGTTTTGTATTGCCCCCCAAACGAAGAATTCTCCTCTCAATTGCAATTTCTGGTGCAATCATTGTGGCTGTTTTAGAGCGTGCGACTGTTTTGAAGTGTGTGGCTGATGTAGGGTTTCAGGCTGTTTAGGGTGTGATGTTATTGTGGAGTGTGTGGCGATTTGAGTGTTATGTTATTTTGGACTGTGCGGCGATTTTAGGGTGTGGTTATTTTGTAGTGTGTGGCAATTTTAGTGTGATGTTGTTTTGGACTATGTGGTGATTTTAGGGTGTGGCTATTTTGGAGTGTGTGGCAATTTTACGGTTTAGGGCTATTTTTGAGTGTGTGGTGCTGTTACGGTTTTGGGCTTCTACTTTGTACGGTACAATTTCATACCAAAACATTCGAAGGGAAAGCGATTTCAAGGTCTTCTAGCTAAACCTTTGTTGTTGCAGGAATTTTTCCTCTCGTAACCCTCACTTTCGACTGCAAATTTACGTTTCAGGATCGGGTCCATCACTTCCCATGGCGGAGAAGGAGGTTCTACGTGCATTTGCCTATGATCCATTCAATTTCTTTTGCATGGACTACAAAGTTAATTCTGAATGCACTGTTTTCTGGGACGACTTGCAAAAGCAACAATTCGCCGTTCAGCTTCAACACATCGGAGCAAAGGTTCAACGTCCGCCTAGAGGGCCTATATGCAAAGCAGACTTGCTGTGGGAACTGCGGGAGCTACGACAAGTGGGGAATCAGAAGAAAGACATTGTTGTGGCTCAGCAGTGTTTTATTCCAACTAGCAGAGTGGAAGACTTCATACACGGGATGGAGAATAGCAATGGAGGTGTCACTTGCAAGTACATCAAGATGCGAATGAAGCCAGCAAAGGAACTCAGATCCGTCAGGGCTACTGAAACTACCCCAAAGGAGGTTACATGGTACAAATTTCTGTCTGAATCTCTGAATTAGTACTTCTGCATTACTGTTTTATATTTCTTTCAGGAAATGCAATGTAGCTCAGTGTCTCATTCTTCTTTGTTTTACGTTGCAGGTATAACTGCCAGTACGGGCCGCAAGACCACACAGAGAAGGTGAAAGCAGTGACGTCACTGATCCTTCCAAAGCCAAGACCGAAGGTTGTACTAACGTCAACTGCTAAAGCCAGACGTCCACGGAAAATCAAGGATGCCAGTGTGGAAACTGGTGTTCAGCTGGACACAGGGAAGAAGACAGGAGGTAGGAAGAAATCGACTACTTTGGATGCTGACGGAGTATCGGTTTGTAAGCCTAAGCGCACTCACAAGAAGAAAGGACCTTCAGATGCCGCTCATATGGATCACAGTACAATCACTGGTGAAGAAGGTGTTATGCTAAGTGACGGAAACACTGTCCACCGTGACACTGAACAGTTTTTGCCGAAGAAGACTAATCCGCCCCGTCGTCAGAACGTTCATAAGAATGTTCAACCTCATGTTCCCTCTGCATCTGAGTTTGTATCTAGCACTGCAGATTCGAACGAAATTCCATGCATGGTTATAGACCTGAACTCATTGGCGCACGACTTTGAAGCAGAGCAGCCCCTCCTACCGTCAACAAAGCGAAGATCCTCAAAGATGAACCTTCCAAGGCAAGTAGGCCTAAGGGGAAGAAAAAGGCAGTTGCATGCAAGCGCCCTCACCCCCCTCCAAAAGGTGCCAAAAAACTGCAAAAAAACATTCTAAATTTTGATCTCAATGTCGTCCCATCCAACTGCGAGAATGAAGCCAATACATCAACAACGGAGCAAGTTGCACGTCACACTGAAGGTGTAGTTCACACTTTTGCAGCTACGACAAATACTGCAATCGGTATCCGCACTCGTGACGTGCAGGACACTGCTCTTCACCAGAACACTGGCGATGTCCAAAACACTGCTAATGGGCAAAACACTGGTGACATACACAGCGCTCTTGGTGCACGGTTAGCTGGCGATGGGCGCAAAAATACTTCTGTAAGCACTAGGCCAAAGAAGACGAGAGACTCATTAAAACAATGGGGAGGGTCGCTGAAGCGAGGATGTCTCTCATCATTCAGTGTGAAGACTTTGTATTTTTTACCACACCTCTCTGAGATTTCCGTCTTCAAAGGAGAGCATGTCAATCAAGCTGGGGTACAGTGCCATGGCTTTTCAGGCATTGGAGACAGAAGTTCCTTTTCTTGGCATTTGTCTGCAGATATCAAGGAGTTTGTTCTGAAATTACTGCGGGACGGTCACAGTGTTCCACAGATAATGTCCAAGCACATTGCAGTTGTGAAAGACTGCCTCGTCAACGGAAAGGAGGTTACGCGAGACATGTTTCTTCATGAACGGGACGTTCGAAACTTGGCCACTAAGGTTGCACGCGAGACGTACATGCTTGACACTCATGACGCCAAGAGTGTACAATTGTGGGTGCAAGAGAACCGGAACAGTGTTTTCTACTACTCCGAAACTGGCGGTTTAGTTCAAGGAGAACTGACAGCGTCCAATATGCCCTTCACTGTAGGTATTCAAACACCTTGGCAGCGAGAGATGATGCTGCAATTTGGGCATGAGAGTGGTGTGTCTATTGATGCCACGTTCGGTACAAATGAAAAAAAGGTATGTGTTCTCAATGCAGTGTTCCAATCTCTGACAAACTTTATATTTTTGGACTGTGATTTCAATTTCGCCTCCCTTTGAAGTGCAACGGACTTCTACTTACATTCTCTCCCATTTTTGTTGTGCAGTTTCCTCTGTATACAGTGATGGTTTTCGACGAATGGCACAATGGCATCCCCGTAGCCTTCATTCTTACGTCCCGTTCCGCTCAAGAGGACCTCACTCCATGGATGAGGGCATTGAACACTGCCTTGACAAATGAAAGGCCTCATTGGAAGCCGAATGCTTTCATTGTAGACTGCGCACAGGGGGAGATCAATAGCCTACGGTATGTCTTCTTCCAAGACATGTGTATAATTCGCACTGTTTGTTCTTATATAGTCATCGTTATTACATTCTGGCCATAACACTCTGCATATGCAAGACACTGCATATACGAAATTCTATTCCTGTGCAAGACACAGTGTTACCTGCACAAAATCGGTATTGTTGTCTGACAAATGATGAATTCCTGATTTCAAGTCATACACTCCTTCGTTTGTGAGACACTGACTTCACATCGCCGGCATATCGCAGGACTGTGTGGCCATTCACCGCCATTTTTCTTTGTTTGTGGCATGTCCATAGGGCTTGGCAGAAACAAGCGTGCATCAAGATGCAGGATATTGCTATGCGAGCTGAAATCCTCAAGGGCCTTGCTGCTATCATGTATGACCGCACAGGGCCAAGTGGGGATGCGGCCACAGGGTGGGCAATTCAGAAATTGTAACAACTGGAGAATTCCTACCCCGCTGCAAACGAGTTCTGGGATTATATGAGAGGACAGTGGTTACCTAAGGTCCACATGTGGGTCGTTGGTTACAGGAATTTGCCCTATGCTGGTCAAGACACTAATGCTGCAGTGGAGAGTTACCACAGTTACATGAAGTCAGTTTTGAAGGCGGAGAGGAGTCGAATGACAGGGCGTTGTGTAGATTGGTGCGTCCACGTGTTGACTGGAGATGTTCTCACCCACTACTGGTACCACAGACTGCGAAAACAAGGTGGTTTTGTTGACAATTCCAAAGAGAGAAATGTTGTGGTCTCCGCACTCCTCCGTGCGCGTGACATAGCAGACAGTGACGTGACACTGCCAGAGTTTGACGGTGGTCCAGCACATGTCACCTCGACCACCCATAGGCATGTGCGATACGTGGTGCATAATCCGCGTGAACTTTGGGCAACTTGTAATTGTGTACATTCGCAAAGAGGGAACACATACAAATACAAGGTGAAAGTGTTGAGGCTTCTACATCCACACTTGGCAGAGGGGACCGTTGCTAGGTACTGTGGATCACTGAAGGGGATGGCTGCAGCAGGGATGTGTAATTTGCTGATTCCCCTGAGATCGGGAGTTCCGCAGTCGCCGTCTAATGTTTCAGTGTTTCAGTCACCGTCCACTGTTGCAGTGTTTCAGTCCGCATCGAAGTGCGAGTCGACGCGCCCGTCTGTGGACTTCCAGTCCCTTTTACAGATGCAAGCGGATGAGCTCCTGGATTTTGTAAAGGGAAATACTACTCTCATGGAGCACCTTCATGCTGATTTCAATCGAGTGTTTGGGAAGATGAAGACCTTAGTGGCTGAGATGGAATCCGGCAACATCCATCCATTGAAGTCCAATCCAGTGTTTCATACTGTGCAAGATGGGTTGGGAATGCGACTGCCGCGCTTGAAAGACATGCTCGAGAGGAAGCGAAAACCACCATCATCAAGAAGATTAAGGATGGGTGGGGACTCTCCAGCTTGACTAACAATGGGAGTTCTCATAGGCTGCCGAGGGTTTAGGGTGTTCTTCATGCAGTTCCAGTGTTCCGTTTATTCAGTACTAGGGATTTCACTGCATTCTTCCACAGTTCTTAACATTATAGGGTATGATGGAGTGTCTTCTTATTTCTGAAATACACGGCACTAATGTGCATTTTTCCTCTAGTACGAAACAGAGCGTTACTTCAGAATTTACACCGCTATGGACGAAGGAGTAGTGCTATACACTCTTCTTCAGTCTATACCACTCTTTTGTTTTTGTATACTTACACAATGCTCAGTGTAAGTTTGTAATTACCAACGTTGATGCGGAGACAAATACTGGCCCATTTCTTTACATCCACTACTCTGTAATTTGTCGTACGTGATAAGAATTAATGGTATAGATGTCTTGGAAAAATAACAGTGATTGTTTAGGATATTCAAGAAATCAAAATTTTGTCCTTGCAGCACTTTTGGAATAATGGACCATCGGTATTATACGTGATGGAACATTTTATGAAGTTTGGATAATTGAAGGGTGCAATGCCGATAGACACAGAAATAGGTTCAGGTTTAGGACAAATTTAAACTACGCATTCTTTACATTTTTACTACACTTACGTACTCAAATAAGTATGTTCATATGTATATGTGTGCATCATATGCATGAGAGTGTCTTCAAATAGTTATGATAATAAAAATTTATCAAAAGGATTCCATTAAGTATAAATCATTGCATGATAATTACTATTAAAACTTCATGTAAAAGACCTTGTGTAGGCTCTATTAATTGACTTGTGGATTTGTAAATCTGGCATTTGTTCTTTTTTATGGTACTCATCATAATGTACATGTAAAGCTTTGTTTCATGTCATTCCAATAAATGTTGCAGCAGTTAGAAGTTTCGGTTTATTTCAATATGAAACGCCAAAAATATATATTATCAAAAAAATTTAGTTATTTGTTTGGCATTGGATACATTGATACCTAGTCAAAATAATTTGAACCATTGAATTCTAGACGGTGAGGTAGAAGTCTTCAAGAGTTCTGTTTTGATGGAAATTGGAGAATATATAAATATCGTGTCGTCTTTTTCTCTCAATTTGTGACTTTTTCAAATGACAATTAAAACAAACGATATTCATTGTTTTTAGAACATTATCACCATTGGGATTAATAATTTGCAAATGTTCCCTAAAGTTTTTAGGGTTCTAGATTTATCTTTCATTCAGTAATACCTCCCACTTTTCAATTTAAAAAAAAGTGAAGATGGATAATACCTTGGTTAAAATAGCTTACATATGTTTTCAATCCATTTCCCAACATATTCGCTAAATGCCCAAATTGGCGGACATATGTCTCTTTGCTAAAAATAGAAAAGGGCAGAACTTCACCTTCTGCAAAAATTAACGAAGCCTACATTTTGAAGTTTGGCTACATAAAACTTGCAATCGGTGGGGATGGTCACTCTAAACTTCTTGGACAATGTACTTAAGTAAGTTAAGTATAGGATCCTATGGTCGGATTTGTTTAAGGGAGAAATTTGATTAATCTTGTCACCGTGCTTTTGGAATGACTAATTTCTACAAGATTTGAGCCTCTACAATGTCAATAGGCGGTTGAAGAAAAAATGAAGGATTCAAATTTCAAATTAGCGGAATTAAGGGTTTTAATGAAATGAAAAAAGAATCGAGGAGCAAGGAAGTACAAATAATTTTTAGGCTCCTATATTAATGGACAAAACATTTTAACATATTGTTGGGGGCAAATGTACTATCATATATATTTTGGCAAACGTCTTATTATATATGTTGGATAAAATGCATTGTTCCTTTTTGGAAGTCAAATATGTTGTTGCATTTTGGGCGGAAGATATACTAACCTACTCATCTAGGTAAATATTTTGCCACAGTTGCAGGGACAAGGTTTACTACCATGTTTGGGGTGCAATTGTGTTTCCATATTTTGGGCCTACTAATTTTTGCCTATATTTTTGCCCACAAGTGTGTTTGCATAATTTCTGGCCAGAAATGTCTTTCCATATTTGTGGACCACAAATGTGTTTCCAAATTACGTTTGGATGTACTAATTCATTTTGTTGTATCCCTAGTCATAGCAATGAAGTATCGGCATGTGCATTTTGTGATGCTGAATTGCTCGGATAACATTGACCCCTAAAGGACCAGTGGCCTTTTGGGAGACACATTGGATTTACGGGTAGGTGACTACGGATACAACTTTTGTCAAGATTAAAAAAAATAACCTTCTGGGAAATCTTATTTTTATTCAATTTGGGCTCGGGTTTATGATTTCAAGTAATGCCATTCTAAGCGCAATTTCCAACTCATTGGATAGTAAAGCTTTTCACCCAAAATTGAAATATATTTGCTAGCAATATGTTTCTTACAGATCATATATTTGTCTATACATAAAAGCTTTCATTCATTCCATTAGGATTAGTAATGTGAAAGTTTTTTCCAGATAAATAGTAGAATCTCCTGAAAAATTGACATATTGGATTTGTGGGTGAATTCAATTTTCACAATTTCAGAAAAGTAAAGTGCTACAAGGTTGACTTGTTTTTTAGAACAATCTCACTACTAGAATTAGGGTATTTCAATTTCACCTTAGAGATATTAGCAATTTAGTTTTTCCCTCTATCTCATACTAATCTATGGGTATGTAACAAATTCTTTTAAGAATTAAAATTTAGGATTTAAGGTAATAAATATTTTCTATAGACTCTCAAATCAATTCTTCATGATAAAAAACATTAAATTCAAAATATACAGAGTCAAAATGTTTATTCAATCCCTAAGTGCCTAAACCCAAAGGAAAATGCGGTTTAAAGAAAAAGGAATATGGGCTTATAGTTATCTCCAATGAATCAATTTTTATTTGGTATTTACTTTTATTTCCTTGAAAATTTAATTGTATAGGTGGTTAAAGAGCTTGCATATTTGTATGCTTACCAATAATGAGTGTAGAATTGCATATAACTTTTATATTATGACTAGATAAATGTATGTATTCTATTTTTTATATACTAGCTACCATTTTCTGCAATGTTTGAGAAATTTGCATATAGTATTTTCGAGGAATTGGAGATAAAATGAACAACTATAAATTGCCAGAGTATACTAAAATGCCCTTTCAAAAACAGGGCAATACATTTGCCCAAGATAGAACAAATGAATGTGTTCTCGAAAAAGCCGAAGATGCTATAGTTTGAAGGAAATCATTTTTAGTCAACATGCGATTATACACACAATTAACATGCCATGCACCATGTAAGAATGTCTAATTCAGTGTTGAAATTGGTATGCCAAACTATATAGGATGTGACTTCTTGTAGAAGTCATGTGGAACTACGTGACTTTGTCTTTCGTTGCCCAATATTATACTAAGGTTTGTAACACCCATGGCTTTGTCTTTCTTAAGTGATTTTGAGTTTTTGGTTAGTATCATCTTCCAGTATGAAAATTGATGACATCGTCTGAAAGTTTTTATTTTCCCAAACAATTTCATTATAATCAAATGCACCTAAGTCTATTTGGGATGACTGAGATTTGGTATTAGATCGTGGAATCCTTCCTTAGAACGTGTGATTAAGAAGCTTAAAATGAGGTTGTTAACCCTCTCACGTCTAATGAAATTGATTTGGATCCTAAAACTTCACATTATGGTGAACAACATTTTTTGGATGGTTTTAGTCATATTAGTCACCAAATTTGACTATTATTTAGTATGTTTATTTCCATATTTTAGGGCCAGAAAAGTGTTTCCAGATTTTTTCCAACAAAGGTGTCTCCATATTTTTGTCCACAAAAATACCTGAATATTTTTGCCTACAAACGTCTGTAGTCATTTTTTGGAAAAACAAAAGTTCCCATATTCTTGGAGAAAACAAATGCTCCCATAATCTTTTCCCCAACTTACTGGCCGTATTTATTTAAAAAATATGTCTTGTCATATTTTAGTGCTTCAATGTTTTGCCACATTTTGGGAAAAAAAGGAAGAACTTTTACTCATTTTGTTTTTTCCTAAGTTTACACAATCGGTCATTTAAAAGTTGTAGGCACTTTTCGCCCAAACAAAAAATACACACGAGTACTTGTTCTGTCTAATGTAAAACTTTGGAAAAAAACCATTCTTATTGAATATGTACAACTATTTTGCTGTCAATACTGTACAGACATGTGCTAATTGAAAGTGCGGTACAAATCTCTGTATAGGGTCACAATACCGCAATACAGCACTGTCGATTCAAACATTGTCTTCAGCAATGTGATTACTAATAAAACACTGCCTACCCGGAACACGCGCGAACCAAAACACTGACCACAGAAAAATGGGCCGACACAACTGCTGTCGACGTCAACTACGCAAACTAGCTACAATGTCATCCACCACCTTCATAGTACTGGACAGAACTTCCGGGGATGACTCCGCTTCCGCTACATGCATCTCTCGGAAGGGGAGCTCGTAAGGCCCTGAAATAGACATTTCACTTAGCTCATCAGCCACTGCCGCAATGATGTTCTTCTGCATGTCTCGGCTTCTCTCTGCCACTTGCACTTGAGCCCTAAACATGTCCATGGCCTTTGCACTGTCCGCAATCGGGTCGTCACCATGAAACACTCGGACATACGACTCCAAGTACCGCAGGACAAAGAATCCACACTCGTAAGTGCTAACCTGGGGAAAGGTGGGCACAACCTCAGGTACAGGCGGCAGTCGCAGCTGGGGCTCGTGTAACATCTCCCAAACCTTACGAACTCGACTCACGTACTCCCTGTCAGCCTGGAATGTGTGCATGCTCGCACTATCCAGGTGAAACACTGAGGTCTCGGTGAAAATAAACAGAGACCAGTGAAAAGAAGAAACATATGGTACTAGCACGTGCAAATTCGAGGGGCACTTAGTATAAAATCGGGACGGCACAAGATACTCACGACCCCACTTCAGGAGCGCCGCGTCAGTCTGTAAATCCCATGCCCGTCCGAGAGGGCCCTGCATGAAAGACGAACACACGTACACTCGCCCTCTCGCCTCAGCAGACAAACTCCACCACAGGCGTCGACTGAGGAGGTCTACAATGTTTTGCCCCAAGAATGACTTGGACTTCCTCAGTTGTCGAATTTGAGAAACAGGCACAGGGAGGGAGTCCCATGCTGCACCGTAGAAATTGATGACGTCGCCATCAATGTCACCTTTGCCCTTTCTGCGAAACATATCAAGATACACTGTTTCAGAGGTTTTCGCAGTGTTCAACAGACATAATTTACAACAGTGTTTAGGAAAAATATAACAGTGTTTCACAAATGTGTTTCATACTACGGGTTCATAATAATGTCAGGAAATAAAGAGCCCATCTACCTTGGCACCGCATCCATGAGGTCCTCCACATTGAAGAAGTCAAATGCCTTCGCTATAGAGAGTTTCCTCCACATCTTCGGATCTCGCGCCTTGGCAGGAAGAGGGGGAAAAGTGACACTCTTCCGATGACTTAACCGGCGCACACTTTCGGGATCTGCGAGTACACCCGCGTTGTCCGGCACTTTTTTGCCGTCACTATCCTCGTCGCTCTTCAGATCGGCATCCTCTTCCATACTCTTGATTTCTGCAAACTCAGAACTCAAACTTCGTGGAGACAGTTTGACGATGTTCAATGTCCCAAAACCCACTGCGCCTTCCTTACACAAAAATGCGGTGACAGCCGCCGGAGTGCCCGACAGCGGAAGATCCTCGATGTACAAGTCCTGCGTATGAATGTCATCGACCAAGAGAGCCTTCTCCAGCTGTGAAGAGTCCTTCGCACTGGACAAGGCCTGAAAATCCTGGGTGGCTAGCTCAATCCTCCCTCCAGTGAGCACAGTGCCAGCCGCCACGGCTTTTGCTCCCTCTTCCGCCTTTGCATCATCCTCGGACTTTGAATGTTCCGCACGATACTCAGCCCACATGGCGTCATCGTCGTCCTGGAATGCCGTATCCATGGAGTGGATTAGGTCCTTGATTTGCCGGCGTGTCTCCTTCACCTTCGCCACCCAAGTCGGTTCGTGGTCCTCGGCAACCCACCCCAAGTCGAAGTCTTCACGCATTCGCAAGCACTTCGCCCAATGTTTCGACTGGTCTCCCCAGTGTTCGTGCAACGTGGTGGTCCAGCAAAGACGAAACACGGAGGGAAATTGAAGCGCCAGGTCTTGCAAAGCTCGCACTTGCACGTTCTGCACCCATTGCATAATGCCGTCTAGAACTCTCTGTTCTTTGCCCTCACAGATGAGCTCCGCGTCCTTCATGACGGAGTTGTGAATGATGTCGGCTTCAAAGTCCGCCATGCCTGCAAAACGAAACGGAGCCTCAAATGTAAAGACTGCCAAGGCGAGCGTGATGTCCCTGTGCTTCTCGCACATGGTCCGCACCATCGCACGATTCACCCCGAACAACGGACAAGTCATCTGCCTCCACCTGCCGAAGGTACTCTGAAGCGCAATCCGCAAGACCTGCACGAAATGGGGGGCCTTCAGTCGGGGAAATCTCGACTCGAGTAGAATGCTCCGTACTTGATCAGCTTCGGCAACTGCATCAAAGCAACAAGTTTTGAATCAAAATAAACCAAGAACCTCGTAACATTGCTTACGCGAAACATTGCAATCAGTCCAGAGAACCTTGTCCCGTAACACTGCAGTTTAGGAATTACCATCGTGGCGCCATGGCAGCGGTGGCAACTTCTCGAGGATTTTTTTGTTGTCCGACACGACCCACCATATCGGGCACCAGTCCCACTTAAAAGCTTCACGTTTGAATTCCGTTTGATGTCGGAAATCAGCGACGGTGTCTTGTACAATGCGCTCCTTTTCCGCAATAAGTTCAGCCGCAGAAGTTCGACACTTCTCCGTGTACCATGCAAGATCCTGGACGTACTGGAGGTAAATTGCCATGAGTTCAATGTCAGGCGGGGTCTTCCCGTACTTTACGCTGTAGCACAAAGCCCTTACGGCGCGCCCAATCGCCTCACACACCTTGGGGTAATCCTCCTCCTACAGAAGAGCATGGGACACATTGTTTAGAAAACATCAGCCAGATTTCCGTGCGAAACAGAGAACCCAAACAGTGCAACAGAACAGTGCGTCAAATCAATGCAGCAGAGATATACAAGGCAGAACAACAAGGTTTTTCCCGCAAAACAAAACATTGCAACCTGAAGTTTCACTTACCTTGGCATCGCAGTTCCACCACATTGCACACTCCCGAGTAGCGACTTGAAATTTGCCACCTGCCCAAGACTGCGCAAAGTGCTCCTTGAACTCCTGTGCCGACTGTCCGTCGTAGGACCAGTCAAGCAATTCCGACCTTATTTTCAAGAGGTGATACAAATCCGGAGGGTCGCAATGGACTGGCGGGGTCAGTTTGCGGTGCGATGCGTCCAACGCGTCAGCCTTTACTCGTGCCTTCATCGCCACCTCTCGCTCGTCGCGCTGCAGACGCTCAGCTCGTCCCAAAGTTGAACTTGCCAGCTCCGGATGATACGCCTTTGGTTTCGGAATACCGGATCCGCACATCCAGTAGCGCTGCAGGGCGTGGTTCCCATCATAGTTTCCCGTCCAAGGAACAATTTGGAGATCCGTGCTACTAAATACAAGCGGGGGAGTGGCAAGTAGGGACTGCAAAACAGTGTTTTGCAATATCGTCACTGTTGTGACAGTCTTGCTTCGGGTTCGGTCAGCGGGAGAGAGTCCGCCAGTGCGTGGAAGCTTGCCCGCCTTTGTGACAGTGGAAGGCTCCGGGCCAGTGTTTCCCAATGTCACACGGCTGGAACCAGGAAGGGATCCCGGGTCAGTGTTTTGCAAGTTCCGCTCCTCCATTTCTTCGTCTTGTACCAAGTTCGGGGACTCATTCTGCTCCTCCGTATCACCCGCCAGCAATCTGTCAATTTCTGTGTCTTCATCTACTGGTTTGTCATCCCTCAAGCGCCTTCTCTCTAACTCTGCACAGCGTCTTAGTGTTTCAAAGTTGTCATCCGGTGATGCGGACCCAAGTTCACCAGAAGTCGTGTGAGCACCGTTGAAACCGCAGATTCCTATAGGAGAAACCGCTGGTAATACCTCGTCAGAGCTAGATGGCAAAGTATCTTCCGATCGGAACACCGTCGCTCTAGTGTTTCTAGGTTCGAGAGACCCTAAAACCTTAGCGCTTTTAGCAGGGAGCCGTCTCGGATGTGATCGCCCTAGAGTGCTCCTTGACACACACTTGCGCTTCTTCCCCGACAATTGCGTTGTCTTGGTGGTTTCCAGAATGGCTTCCGTCGCTTTGGAGAGTAGTCCGGCCAGATTTCCCCATACAGGATCAGCAGCCGAAGAGACCTTCTCCTTTGGACGTTCCTGTTCCAACAAAATGGGACTGACGTTCCCGACTGCCATGTGCCCTCCCACGTCATATTCTGCAATTGTTACCTCCGTTTTGCCACCTTCAGAATGTCCGCCCGCGCGCTGTGCACTTTCCCCCGCGTTGTTCTTATTTATCCTGTGGGCAACCTTGAATTCCGCCGTGTTACTGTCAGTGTCACTCCCGGAACCAGTGTCTCGAAATCAGGACGCTTCGGGATTGTCTTCAGTAAAGCGCACCCGCAACTGCATTTTCTTGGAGGCGCTCACATTCATTCTACCCTTCCCCTCCCGTGACTCGTCCTCGCTTACTAGAGTTTGCTTCTCCCTCCTTGCAGCCCGGGTACTCTCATTGGCAGGCGGGCAGTGTTTCGTGCCCTTCACATCATCCTGACTTCTGAGTGTAAGTTTCATCCCGTTGCCCCCCTCCGTGATCTCCCCACGGCCAGTGTCGCGTCTTGTGGTCACCGCATCATCATGTCTTTCCTGCATATGTTTCATCCCCTTGTCACGCTCGGGCAGATCCTCACGGCTGCTGGACTGTTTCGTGGCCTTCGCATTATCCTGTCTTCCCTGCGTCTGTTTCATCCCCTTCCCCCCCTCGGCGATCTCCTCACGGCCAGTGGACTGTCTCGTCGCCTTTGCAGGCCCGGCCATGTCCCTGCTGCCCTTCCTATTCCGAATTACCTTGGCCTCCATGTCGACGCCCTTCCCCTTCCGAAGCATCTCAGAGACCTTACCTTGACCTCTCCCCTGGTCGGGATATGGGAGCAAGCGCATGGGGTTCCCGACATCGTCTTTGACGCCAGTGCACTGCGAGTCCCACCGGTGCTTGTTCAGCCTCATTTTATTGGTGAAGGTCTTCTCTCCGCAGTGAATGCATTGGAAGAACTTCCGCTTAGAGTCTCCCGGCCGAGTGAGGTTCGTTGCTGCCTCCTTGCAGCATTCCTCGATAAGTCTCGTGAACTCCTCCTTGCTGCCGTAATTGACCTTGAAAACCCGGTTGTCGATGGTCACCTGATGCCAAAAGCCCGCCTGCTCAGTCACCGGCTCTTCCTGCAAAAGGACATGGTCCACGCCTTTGGTTCATACGGTCGACTAAATAAGCGGACAGAATTTTTTACAAAACTAAACCACAAACATAGGACTCAAGAGGTGCCATACCTTCCTGTTTTGACAAAACAGTTTGACACGAATTATGCCGAAATGTGTGAAGACAATGTCGGAAAGATTACCTCAGAAGTGGCCGGCTCTGACCCGCCATCAGACTGTGCCTCCAAATCCTGCGTTGGGCCCTCATCGACCCGTGTTGTGTGCTTCTGCTTCGCCATATTGCAGCAGTACTGTACCCGGAACCCAACGTTAGCAGTCGTAAACCAGTTCTTGTATCCGATGTGCTCACCCCAGCAAAACACTGGCTTGTAGAAGTAGTACTTGTCTGCGTAGCGAAATCCAACCCTGCCAGTTGCATCAAGAGGACTTCCCGTTAGTGAATAGAAACATCTGGCCCTAAACCCTATACCCTAAAGGTAGAAGACTCACTGCAACTAAATTGAACACCGTCACTGTGAAGCCTTGGCAATCGGATCCATCCTATTCTAGACCGGCTAAACCATGCGAGCCCTCACCTGCCCGTCTACGTCATGGAAGGTGACACTTTGCAGAGAAAGTACTATACTACACTTGGACTCGCGAACAGTTCTCGTGAAAGGTAGAGACTGAAGCTATCGTGAAACACCTTAATGAATTTGACCACATGTCTGTATTTGAGACTCTCCTCAGCTGAACATTGAGCTGACGGGCTTCGCCAGCAGCCTTTGAAGCCGCGGAATCAAAAAACGACTGCGAAAAAATGCACACAAAAAACAAGAGCAAATTGTCGGGCAAACCTGAGGAAGAAGACCGCAAGTGGACGCTTGCTGCACACCACGCGCCGCAGCCTAAACCTCGTGATTAGACGTCCTCGCAGTGCATCCCGCCGCAGCCGACCGTTTAAAACTCCACTCGAATGTGACTTCTCCCCAATCGCACTCCAATTACTCTGATTTGATGTCCGACGAGGGTGTTCAGTGCCTATACTCCCTACGACATGACCCCGCGCCTTTGCTCCCTACAATGCTCAAATTCCTGCAATTCCTGCAATTGTAATACTGAAACCCTAACCCTGGAGCGCGGCTGAAACGACGACAAGAGACCCACGAAAATCGAAAATTGCAGAAGCAGAAAGTTGGTAAGCTTGCGAAACACTATCACCGGCATGCGAGACGAGGGCAGAAGACTGTGAAACAGGCACCCCCCCTACAGGTCCTGAAACTAGACCAACGTGGAGCCGTCTCAAATCTGAACCCTCAAACAACCGTACTGTCAGTCCGAGGGTAGCTTGCGAAACACAGAAGTAGCCTTCTAAACCCGGGACAAAAAAATAAGGAGATGACTTAGACCCCTCAAGTTATTTTCCGTTCATCCGGAACAAGATTATTTGTTTGTGCCCACTCATTTTTCGTGTTGTTTGAAACTAAAATCATACTAGCGTTAGCGCACATTGGAATTCACCCAATTTTTGGCACAATTTTGTATCCATTTTCCTTCTACAAATTTTAGCGCAAATGCGATAAACCCTAAACAAATGTATTTCCCCCCAAATTTGGACAAAACATTTGCCCCCAAAACAAAATATAAATACATTTCCCCACAAAGCAGGGCAATACATTTGCCCAAAAAACATATAGAATTACATTTGTCCTACCAAATCGGGCAATACATTTGCCTCCCACAAAATATAAATACATTTGCCCCACAAAACAGGGCAATACATTTGCCCAAAAAAAATATAGAATTACATTCCCCCCCCCCAAAAAAAGGGCCATACATCTGCTCCCCCCAAAAAGGCAATGCCCTAAACCCAAAAAAATATAGAAATACACTTGCCCCCCAAGATAGGGCAATATACTGATCTCCCCCCCCCCCCAAAAAAAAGCATAAACCCATTTGTCATCCAAAAATAGGACAATCCATTTACCCTGTTTAAAATACAAAAATACATTAGCCTCCAAAACAAGGGAATACATTTGCCCCCTTCATTTGGGCAATGCATTTGTCTGGCAAAAATATATTGATATAAATTTGCCACCACAAATAGGGCAATACATTTGCTCCCCCAAAATAGAAATACATTTGCCCTTCCAAATTGGTCAATACATTTGCCCACCTACAAAATATAAATACATTTGCCCCACAAAACAGGGCAATACATTTGCCCCAAAAAAATATAGAATTACATTCCCCCCCCCAAAAAAAGGGCCATACATTTGCTCCCCCCCAAAAGCCAATGCCCTAAACCCAAAAAAATATAGAAATAAATTTGTCCCCAAAAATAGGACAATACACTGATTTCCCCCTAAAAAAATATAAATCCATATGTCACCCAGAACCACGGCAATACATTTGCCCTGTTTAACATACAAGAATACATTAGCCCCCTAAACAAGGGAATACATTTGCCCCCTTCTTTTGGGCACTCCATTTGCTCCACAAAAATATAGATATAAATTTGCCACCAAAAATAGGGAAATACATTTGCTTCCAAAAAATAGAAATACATTTGCCCCCCAAGATAGGGCTATCTTGACCAGGGCTATCTTGACCTGGACTATTATGATGTAAGGCAACTGACAAGAGATGTCCTGAGCAGTCTTGTAGACAAGTATTGTGGCTTTGATTTCATTGTTGGTGGGAGCCCATGCAACAACTTCACTGGGAACAACCGTCACACGCGCATACGACTGGACGGTGACCATTCCACTATGTTTTTTGAGTTCTCACGTGTTGTTGCGACTGTTCGTGACCTCACCATTAAGATACCAGAAAATCACCGGTGATGAGGCATCAACACGGATAGCCAAATAGTGAACAATTGTAAAGTATTGCTATTATCAGCAATGACATTCTACAACATTTTTGATATTGAATTTTGAATTTTGTTTTCTAACCTACATAGTGAAGAAAAATGGTATATCGTGATGTATGATCACTGCTTTGGATAGTCAAAAGGCAATGTACATCTCATTGTTTATGTGCACAGTACTCATAATAATGGAAAAAGAGCTCATTTAGTTGGTGGCAAGTATGAAAATATGGCACCATTGAATGCTCATCCTCACTCTGTTCCGCCTTTGTAAGAGTGTTCATACATGGCAGAAGTCGAGAGTGGAGAGTACTTTCGAGATCTTATTGCTGCTGATTTCTCTACCCTCCCATGCAAGGACCATTGCATTCTCCTATTGCAAAGTTCAAGGGTTTGAATATGATGCTGGGTTGATCCTTACACCAAATAGGAGATGTTTGCTTTGCGTATCTGTGCGCTAATTTTGCACTATCGAAGGTCAATGAGAAGCCCAGTCCCTAACAGTGTCAGGATATACGGTAAAATTGGTAAGACATGAATGAATGTGCCATGCATTTTACTGACGATTAAAGATCTCCTTCAACTTGAACGCCAATTTTCAGCTCTACAAATGAATGTCTTGACGTGTGAGATGCAGATTGTAGGCTTCAATTTCATGTGCAGACTAGGTTTCTTAGTCACGACGTTGAGGAATCGATGGTGCCTTGGCTAGCGATGGAAGAAAATGAACAGTGGATGAGAGTGGCAATTTCCCCTTAGTAAGCATGTTACCTGGAACTTTTCAGTTGTGAAAAAGGTTCTGAAGGTTCTACGAAGCTGTGTTTTCGGATTCTTTTGTGAGTGCCACTGCTGCTTATTTTTATTATATTGGTATGCTGCCGAAGCTCATGGACGTGAAGTTTTAAAGCTTGTCTGATGTATTTTTGTTGATCCATTCCCAGGTATTCGTGGCAAATGGTTCGCAGGTTCTTACTGGATGTGGTGGTCGGAGCATGGGTAGAGCCGTTATGTCTTGTGGCATTTTGGAGGGGGGCCTTGGTGGCTATTAGGAGCATATTAACGTCCGGATGTTCATAACCATGCTCTACACATAAAAATAAAAGCTTGCAGAAAGTGTTTTGAGTTTGTGAGTGAAATGAGTGCTTGTGTGGATGGTTGGTGGGACTTTGGATGCTCTAGGCATGGTGCATTCACTGCAGATGTCGTTGTAGCAAGGGCAGGTGCAATAACCGGCTGCGAGATGTTGGTCACGTCTACACTGGTCTTTCTGCTCTCAAGCTAAGAAGATTAGAGATCTCACATTAGTAACTTGTGCACTGTGAAATTGTTTTGTAGTATATTACTCTGGAGGAGGTTTTAGTAGCACCAGGTGCAAGAGAAATCAGTGGACACCGTGACACACAACGGAGGGTTAATTGCTATATATATCCAGATTGTTGCCTCCGAGATTTGTCATGGCAATGTTCGTGTTGAAACAAAGAATGAAACTATTTATCTTGTCTGAGTATCATTATTTGGTTGACTACCTCGGTGATAGGTGTGTCATGTTTGATTTTTCCTCTATCGTTTTTCTGCTCTCATCTAGGCAACACACCTAATGGAAGGTACTCCTTCAACCTCGAACAAAGTAGCCAGTCATGCCATTTCAAGTAGGTAATAAACTGTTTTTTTAATTTTTTTCCTTTGTGTTCCAGCAGTGGCATTATCTGCACAGTGACTCAAAATTTGTCACCCTCACCTGTTCCTTATTGATTACATATGAGTATCAACAGATCTGATGTTTCATGCATGTAACTGCCAATCATATCTTGGTTTTATGAACCATCCGATCTGTAGATGTGGATGTGTAATGAAGGAGGAACTCAAAGGTGGAAAGTAAAAGAAGTTGCAATTTGGGTGTAGTTAGAATTCATTTGTCATCCAACCAATAAATCCATTTCTCATCCAAAAATAGGACAATACATTTGCCTTGTTTAAATACAAAAATACATTAGCCTCCAAAACAGGGGGAATACATTTGCCTCCTTCATTTGGGCAATGCATTTGCCTTGCAAAAATATATTGATATAAATTTGCCACCACAAATAGGGCAATACATTTGCTCCCCCAAAATAGAAATACATTTGCCCTCTCAAATTGGTCAATACATTTGCCCACCTACAAAATATAAATACATTTGCCCCACAAAACAGGGCAATACATTTGCCCCAAAAAAATATAGAATTACATTTCTCCCCCCCAAAAAAGGGCCATACATTTGCTCCCCCCCAAAAGGCAATGCCCTAAACCCAAAAAAATATAGAAATAATTTTGTCCCCAAAAATAGGGCAATACACTGATTTCCCCCCAAAAAAATATAAATCCATATGTCACCCAAAACCACGGCAATACATTTGCCCTGTTTAACATACAAAAATACATTAGCCCCCTAAACAAGGGAATACAATTGCCCCCTTCTTTTGGGCATTGCATTTGCTCCAAAAAAATATAGATATAAATTTGCCACCAAAAATAGGGAAATACATTTGCTTCCAAAAAATAGAAATACATTTGCCCCCCAAGATAGGGCAATACACTGATCTCCCCCCCCCCAAAAAAAAAAACATAAACCCATTTGTCATCCAAAAATAGGACAATCCATTTACCCTGTTTAAAATACAAAAATACATTAGCCTCCAAAACAAGGGAATACATTTGCCCCCTTCATTTGGGCAATGCATTTGTCTGGCAAAAATATATTGATATAAATTTGCCACCACAAATAGGGCAATACATTTGCTCCCCCAAAATAGAAATACATTTACCCTCCCAAATTGATCAATACATTTGCCCCACAAAACAGGGCAATACATTTGCCCCAAAAAAATATAGAATTACATTTCTCCCCCCCAAAAAGGGCCATACATTTGCTCCCCCCCAAAAGGCAATGCCCTAAACCCAAAAAAATATAGAAATAAATTTGTCCCCGAAAATAGAGCAATACATTGATTTCCCCCCAAAAAAATATAAATCCATATGTCACCCAAAACCACGGCAATACATTTGCCCTGTTTAACATACAAGAATACATTAGCCCCCTAAACAAGGGAATACATTTGCCCCCTTCTTTTGGGCACTGCATTTGCTCCAATAAAATATAGATATAAATTTGCCACCAAAAATAGGGAAATACATTTGCTTCCAAAAATAGGAAAATACATTTGCTTCCAAAAAATAGAAATACATTTGCCCCCCAAGATAGGGCAATACACTGATCTCCCCCCCCCCCAAAAAAAAATATAAACCCATTTGTCATCCAAAAATAGGACAATACATTTGCCCTATTTAAAATACAAAAATACATTAGCCTCCAAAACAGGGGAATACATTTGCCCCCTTCATTTCGGCAATGCATTTGGCCCCAAAAAATATAGATATAAACTTGCCACCAACATTAGGGCAATACATTTGCTCCCAAAAAATAGAAACACATTTGCCCCCCAAAAATAGAAACACATTTGCCCCCCAAAATAGGGCAATACCTAAAAGCAAAAAAATTTAAAAACATTTGCCCCCAAAAAAATATTAATGCATTTGCCCCTCAAAACAGGGCAATGCATTTGCCCAAAACAAATATACAAAGAAATTTACCCCCCAACAAGGAGCAATACATTTGTCCCCAAAAAATAGAAATAAATTTATCCCCGAAATAAGACAATACATTTGCCCAAAAAAAAAAATTAAACCGAAAATTAAACCTTTTTTCTATTATTATTTTCCTGTATATGTTGAATTGAAGCCGTTACCATCGAAAATTAGATTTAAACCTGAAAGTTTTTAGCTACAAATATTTAAATTCCAAAAATGTTATGTATGAAGGTCAACCCTAAACCAAAAAATTCAATTGAATTGCACATATTTTGCATTTCTACATAATCAATGTTTTTGAACAAATTCCAATTGCACCCTAAAATCGCCTAGAATCCAAGCAGTCCTAACCCTAGCCGCCACCCTGAAAACCCTAAAATTGTTGAACCCTGCCCCGAAACAGAAGGCGGCGCGAAACACCAGGACACATTAATGTGTGTATGCGTTATGGGTCATGCATGTGGGCATACGGCATGCGGCATGCGGCATGGGTCAGCGCCGAAACATTGAAACTGAAACATTGTTGAATTACCTGCTGGAGTTACTGCGGGGGGTAAAAAATCTGGAGCGTGTGAATGTCAGGGTGGACAAAGTCGGGCCACTGCCCGAGGTTGCTTTGGCCAGCAGGAGCCAGAAGGTGCCAGGAAGTAATGAGCCGCTATTTGAGGTGTGAGAAATAGTGTGACCCCCCAGGAAGTAAGTTAAGGTAGGCACCCCCAAAATGGCACCTGACCTTAAAGCGCCATCTACAGGTTGTTTACATTTCCAAAATCAGTTATGTACCTATTTGGATGGAGCGCTTTCAGAAACAAACTTTGACCCTTAGTAACTTTTGCATACAGTGTCCAAATGTCACGTTCTCTGGTGCTTTGGAACCTCCTTTCACTTGCCAACAAGAATATATGAAAATTTGACCAGTCTAATAGTAGTAACTAGGCTCAATTGCAAAAAGTGGCGTTTTGGGATATACCCACCTTAGGTCCAGGAGGGTGAAAACGCAGGAATTTTAGCCTGGGAAAAACACATGATTTAAAATAAATAAAAAACACAATTCTTTTTTGCAAATTCTGAATTCATACTTGCAATCAGAGATCCCAAATTACATGGGAGAAGCTTACAATATATTCTAAATGTAGCACAAAATAGGGGCAAGATTTTACTTTTATCCCCAATAATATATGTTTTCACCCTGTTGGTCCCACTTTGTAAGACAGATTTAGTGTCTATGGCCATGGGTAGGAAGCAACTAGACCTTAACCCTTTAATGTCTAAGAAGCCCAAATTGGGTCTCACGTTTTTTTAAGCAATGTTGAAGGGTTTATATGGAGATTTCTTTAAACTTAAATAATTGTGTATTTGAACCAACGCATACAATGTTCTTCATTTAAGTTAATGATATAATAAAATTTTCTATTTCTATTATATTTTCTATAATATAATTAATCAAAATCTGCAATTGAAAATCATGAATTCTCAGTACATAAAGGGTTAAGGTAGTGTGCTCTAAAAACGCCCATCTTCTTCAAACCGCCCCTATTTTTAGATGGAGAATGGAAATGGGGTGATCCTTAAATGGATCAGTTTAGCAATTGAATGCATCGAGGAAAATTTATTTTTCTACTGCAAGAGCCAATCATTGCCTTTTATTTCTGCACATCTCTTTACGAGTTGCAAGTGGACAGATTTTGGAAGACCTATGTTCACAAAGAGGTGCCTATGCCCCAAATCTTTGAAAATTCATAAGGAATTCAAAAATGATTGAAAAAATACAAAACCACTTGTGTTAGGTTCCACATCTATTTTTCTTTCTCTCAAAAATGATCTATAAATATTTTTGTCCACAAAAGCCTATGAAAAAGGCAGACCAGACCTTAAATGGTCACTTTAAGAGCATATTACCTTAGTAGGGAAAAATCTGACCACTTGATCCTTTAAGGCCACACCTCCAATGACCAGTGGTCCCAAATGTGATTTTCATATTTAGCTGAAGTTGCAAAAACCACTACTAAATGTGCTGGAATTTCAAATTTAACTCTATGTTATTTATATTCAATGTAAATCTATTTTGAAACATGTGAAATGCTTCATATTCATTGCAAAAAGAAACAATTTACAATTGTCGAGCGAAGGAATGTTCTTCGTATATTTTTATAGCATTTTTAAAACTTGATCAAAATTTGGCTAAATTTAGCCACATTTGTGAACACTATCCGTAGCCAAAGTAAGGTATACAACATGTTTCTAACTAGGACCCTGCCTACGCAAGATAACTTAGAGTGACCGACTTTCATCAATGAGGGGAATATGATGATGACCAAGGCCTTCATTATTGTGTGATGAATAACACATTGACATTTAATGAAGCTCCTAAGACCAATTTTTAGTTTTGCGCTTCTTGGAAATAGCTTCACCTATACATTGAGAACACGGGCCAAATTGAAATCTACACTTCCTTGGTTTCTACTAATTCCAAACTTGATGGAAAATTAGCAAAAAATAGTGCAATCTTCATTATCTCCATTCCTTAATTTGAGAAAATTACCCCTTCCCATTGCTCAATTGAACATATGCTAAAACACTTAACATTGCCGAAAATAAGTTGTATATCATAATCATCAAAATGCTTTGATTATTGGACCAATAGGTGCATTTTTTGTTTCTACTCTAATTAATGAAGTCAACCTTTGGACAATTTTGGACCTCAACATCCTTCAAGAGTTATTGTGTATAAGAGCAAATGGATGAAATGTCCTACATAACATTCTTGAGCTCCAAGGCAACGAGCCCTTTGCTTCATTGTAGAAGATCTTTATGGGAAGGTTGTTGTGTATTGTGAACCTTTGTGAAAGAATAATTTCCATTGTAACATTAATAAGTGATACTAAAAACAAGGTATCTTAGCCTCATTAGTCAATAACATTATGTAAATAGAGATATCCTACTAAAATAATTAATTGTTGATCCCATGTCAATTTAGCCCTTGAAGGACCAAGTGTGTCCTTCACGGACAAATAAGAGTTTGGGTGATCTCAATTTTTAATGTGATTTATCTATATAAAAAATTGAATATAGATAAACAAATTAGCTTATTGGGAATATAATTTTTATTTCAACTAATGCTTGGGAGAAAAAATTATGCCACATGAAGTTCAAAATGGTTTGCGTATGTGGAAAGATTAGATTCATTCTATTTGGACTAGTGACGAGAAAGTTACAAAGAGTCTTGTTTTCTGATAAATCAAAGCCAGTTCCCTTTAAAAAAGAATCCTATAGGATTTCATTTTTAAAACCAAATTTTCCAAATTTTCCAAATATAAAGTTCCATATGGTTTACTTATCTTGCTAGAACAATCTCACCATTTATACTAGGTAGTGTATTTTGATTCCACCCTAGAACTATTTATTTTGTCTTCCTATCTTGTAACTACTTCTACTTAAGAATTTTTCAAAGAGAGTCTTGTTTTTTTTTATTTGATTTTTTTTCTCAAATCTTCAATTCAATAATTCAACATAATTTTTTTCTGATTCAAAATTTACTTTACAAAAAATTTAAGTTAAGAAGATTCAAGGTCTTTCAATCTAGGTAGATGCAAGGGGAAAAAATTCACTTTAAATGCAAATATTTTGCAATCTAAGAGGTCCAAAATTTTGAAATTTCTTCCTTGTAATTTCTTTCTAGTTAGTGCAAGATCCCATGGTTAGATATCCCCCCTAAAACATTAAAATCTTATTTTTTTGCACTTTGCAATTAAAAATGGTAGTTTTGAATGTTTATTGATGAAAAAGGCTTTAGTCCTTCAAGGCAAGATTCCTAGGATTTTATTTAAATTTAGGAACATTTCACACTAAGGTAAATGAGGGTTTAGGATTTAGGATTAATTATGGGCAAAATTGTATTAGGAGCGTACATTCAAGTTCTAATTTGTACTCCACTAATATAATTTGGGTTGCAATGGGCTCACTTATCTTAGGTCTAAATGTAATATTCAGCACCAAGTCATGCAACTTCCTTCTTTGGGAAGGTATTATCTTTCTCTAGGTACCTAGGAAGAGTTTACCAATAAATTCAAGAATAGTAGTTGGTTGAACCTGCAATGTAATTTGATTTTGTCTATTATAAGGATCCTTTTGTTAAGGATGCAAAAAGGACCTTTGTATCATTGGTAAACTATGAAGCTCCTAATCCCACCAAATTCTCAAAATATGATTGGTCTAAAGCTAAAAAGTGGCACTTGGAGCATTATACTACATTTCAAATCTCAAGTCCAAGTGCACTTTAAAATGCTTTTATGACAACACTTTTTGGAGGTTTGGGTGCCAAGGAAGTGGGACTTGGAGTAGGTGTTGAGACTAGCAAAAATAGAGATTTAACTTTTGTTTGAAGTTCCAACTATTGTTTTGAATACATTATGAATAAAACACACACTAAATTGAGCAATTGGCAATAGACAGCTAGCATAGGTAGAGATTTTGTATACAATTTTTTAGATTACGGATTCCATCATACAGAGGCCTAAAAATAAAGACTTCTGATTTTCTAATGCCAAAGGAAACTACATTGAATAGGGATATTAAGGGGACCAAAAAAATTAAAGGGACTTATTGTAGAAAACTGTAGATGTTTGAAACATGATGTACAACCCCGAGATATTCAACAACTATTGATGTACAACAAAGGTAGATATTTATATAGTGTGTAACATCGATTAAATAGTATGGGCCCCTTTTAAAACCTATTCTATGTACATATGTGCAATTTGGACCTTGGATTGATTCGGCTCGATTGGGGAAGTTGGGATTTGACCCTCAACTAGAACTTGAAAATCTAAGACACTATCCCTACACAGTATGAAGCATCGTTTGTCCTCGTTAATATAAAGTAAACTATCCCATTACTGACAAAATGGGAGCAAGCCCATTGTGGGTTGAATTTTAATGGTAGTGTACATTCCAAAACTTAAATGTTCACCACCATTACAATTTTGCCCACAATGGGCTTGCTCCCATCCTATCCGTAATGGGATAGTTTACCTTACTTAGAGCCCCCAATGCAATGCCATGTAAGTTTCACATTGCGAAACATGGAGCACAAGATCTCAGTCAGGATTTCAATGTGTTCCTTCCAAGTTTTTGAACAAGTCAGGATCCCAGTCAGGATTTACAATTCCACACAAAAACTGAATGATACCTGCAAATAACTCACCACATGAGTGCATTAGATGCGACCACAGACCCATGAAATTTTATTTATTTTTAAATTTTATTTGAATTACATAGACAATTTCCATTGCAAAGGGAAACAATACAGCAAACCAGAGGCAGGGCCCAGATGCCAAACCAGCCCATCAAAACATTGAACCCTAAGGTAGGAGGCTCTGAAAGCGAGCGGGCATTTAGAATTGCTCATGTAGACTCGCCTGAAATGGACATAAGGTGGTCTTTAAATGGATCTTCTGTAGTCATTGAATGGATCAGTAAAAGAAATATTATTTATTGCAAGAGCCAATCATTCTCTTTGATTTCCCATTTCTCTTTTGAAACTGCATCTGAACAGTTTATGGCAGGGTTTTTTTTTCCACTGTGGCAGTGCTCCATGCAGTGAATGGGAGACGGTCCCTCCAAATTTAAACCACTATGACTCTGCCACGATAGTGGAGTTTGGCACCATGGTGCCAGAAAAAAAAAACCTGGTTTATGGAAGACCTAGGGTCATAAATAGGGACCTATGACTCATTACGTTTGAAAATTCATAAGTAATTCAAAAATGCTTCAAAAAATACGAAACGACTTGTGTTACAATCACAATCTATTTTTCTTTGTCTGAAAAATGAGCTAAAAATAATCCCATACAAGAACCCACATGAAAAAGGCAGACCAGCCCTTAGATGCTTGCTTTCAGAGCCTCCTACCTTAAACCATCTCTTCAGTCTGTTGCTCCTCGCCTCTCATGTGTGGGACCCGAGGCCACTGAAGGAAGATTCTTGTACATCCTTTTGGGTCTTAAGTTATGACCTACGTAAGGAATGTGGGATCGTGTGCCAAATAACTAAACTATCAACTGACAGAACCTCCAGGGCCTTTGTACAACAATGCCGTGGTAGGGACCAAGAAGCAGGTGACCACATCCAAGTTTATTACAAAGAGCAAAGAGGGATCAGCCTCCGTTGCAACTTGGTCACACTTTTGGTTCATCCGAGTAAGAGTACAATACAATAAGCATGGCCACCATGCACATTGGTTTAGAAATGACTACTGTGGACTACAAAGGGAGCCAAGTTCGAACACAAATTAAACGAAAATGACTGCTTGGGGGATGAACAAAGGGTGCCGCACTCCCCCAAACCGCGCCCTTTTTGTGGGCCAGGGTGGATTGACCCCCTCGCTCAGCCCTGCAGGCAAACCCTGTTTTTTGCACATGATGATTTTTTTTGCAAATTTTGAATTCATATTTGCGATCAGAGATCCCAAATTTGATATTTGAAGTCAATAATATACCCTGAAATGGCCTAAAGTAGGGGGCTTTTTTTTACATACACCCCTGGTAAGGCTAAGCGAGGGGGTCAATCCATCCTGATCTTTTTGTGCAACTGTGTGTAGTTACTATTATTGTTAGACTGGTCAAATTATTTTTTGGTGGCAAGTGAAAGGAGTTTTCAATGTGCCGAAGAACTTGGCATTTGGATACTGTATGCCAAAGTTTAAAAAGGTCAAAGTTTTTTTTGGTAGAGGTTTGAAATCATTTCTTCTGTGTGGGTACATATTGATTTTGGAGATGTGCATGGAGTGATGATGGTGGTTTGGGGCTAGTGGCATATTTGAGGGGGAGGGAAGGGGGCAACTTATTGTGTGCTCCATGTAGCCTATGTTATAGGTTTTTTTGTGGAATTTTTTTTATGTGGGCCAGAAAAATAAAATATCTATCAATTTCTTTTTCATTATCATAATAGATGATGTCAATCAAATGACGGTTATTCTACATAGTTACATATAGGACAATCACTAAGGTGGAGGGAATTTTTGAAAATAAACATGTTGACAAGGAGGGCAAAGCTTGATGAGGAATGCTTGTTTATTTTCAAAATTCTTGACAACAAGGAGATTGCCCAACGTAAATGCTCATCTTGAAATGGATGAAATATGTGATCAATGAATGCAAAATTTGTAATCATTGATTACTCAAATTTCACGCACCAGGAAGAGATTACAAGAAATAATATTTTCGCAAAATAAATGGGACATTTCTTGGCAAGGGGTTAAGTGAGCTTGGGGAGTGATGTCAAAGAGAAATTGTCAAAAATTGTCATTTTTGGTTCATCTATGTGGCCAAAATTAAAAATAACTCCTGTTTTTTTCTTAAACTTTGATCAATTAGACTTTCAAAAAAATGTATGGAAATATTTTCAAGTCATTTGACTACATAGGTTGAAAGATTATAATGTTTGAAGTCTAAAAAAACATCTTTTTGTTTTGCGAGACAAGGTTGGCTGACTTCAAGCCCTCTTGTCCAAAGTGAAATTTTTACTCTATATAAAACTGAGCTCGTCTCTACACCATCAAGTACTACAACTTCTTAGGTACACTTATGCAAAACTTTCAAAAAGCTAATAAGGTGTCTAACTTTACATTAAATCACCTTGCAATATAAAGTGGTCATGTAAAAATCGGCAATGTAATACTACAGTTATAAAAAACAAACAAAATACAATAAAATTGTAGAGGCCTAGACAAATGCAATAGTAATTTATTTGGAGGATTGGTTTGCCAATCCCATTCATGAAGCCCTTAGAAAGGTAATAAACCCAAAAATATCCCAAGACCATTTATTTGTCAAAAAACGCTCAAAATTGCCATTTCTGTTGCGTTCACCCCCCCCAAACAAAATATATACTTTTAGAATCTAACTCTAGGATCTCATTCTTGACTTGTCTCATATTGTGTGATAAAAATTTCATGAAGTTTAACCATAAAGATTGGAAGATATTTGTGTTCAAAGTTGGATTTTTTTAACGTCATCTTGTAACTTCAGATGACTTTAACCACCATTTGTGGATTTTTTTTGCATTATACACTTTGAATTAAAAAAAATTTATATTGAAGAATTGAGTTGAAAGTCTAATAAACTAGAAAACAAACAAACACATACTTGATTTTTATTTTTAAAGAAATTATTAAGTAGAAGTGGGTCTAAGATTGGACAAAAAACTAAATTGCTAATAACTCTAAGATGGAATTGAAACACAATAATCCCAATGGTGAGATTTTTTTAGCAAATATACTTAACCTTGCCAAAAAAATTATTTTGAAAAGTTATGAAAATTGCATTAAAAAATGAATCTTATTAGTTATTTTTTTTGAAGATGCTTAGATTCTCCAAAAACAAGATTGCCCACAACTTTTTCATCACTAGTCCAAATAAAATGATCAAAGCTTCACATATAGACAAAAATAAAATATTTTAGGAATTAATTATTATTACTATTATTATTAATTTATTTTGATTATATTGTCCACTGGCCTCCATTTTCAGCTTATTGTATCATAGCTTTTTCTCCCAAGCACCAATTGAAATAAAAATTATATTCCTAGGAAGCTTATGTATTTTTCTAGCTTCACAAAAAAATTCAAAAAATTTCGATGAATATTGAGATCATATGAACCTACCCAAAGTTGCATTTTGGCCCCCGTGGGTCAATGGAACTTTAGGGGTTTACACATTATCCCCCCCCCCCTCCCCCTCTTTTTCTCTCTATATAAAATAAAATAAATCAAAATAAAATAAAATAAAAATCCTCTAAGTTTTCAAAAACATGCCAAATCCCCAAGCGGACAATTTGAACACCTGCGTCACCTCAGGAGTCAGGTCCTGGACGCAGCAATAATTACGAAAAAACAAGTTACAGAAGAATTTGAACAAACCATGATTAAGTTAGCGCCCGGTGGGTAACTGATTCTAGTTACTCAGGTAACTCCAGGTAGTTACGCCACACGATTCACCCCCTCATTAAAGACCCTGTCTGTCCACCTCAGTATTGTACCACCCCCATTCTACCCTGACCCTTTCTCAGGTTTGATACCCGCCCCTCTTAATGGCCCAAAGTGCGAACTAACTAATCCTTCCCAGAGAATAAACGCCTCTGACAGAAAATTAGTAACCGGATTAGTCACTTGCCTCGTCTCTGCTGCCACTGGTGCAGCAGCAGTTGCAGCGGCTCTGACTGTTCCTTCCTCTTTCGCCATCGCCAAAGCTTCTCAGTCGGTCCAAAGTTGAATCCCCGTCCCCGTCACTTCGTGACAGCACTGTAGATCCATTGCGGACTTGAATGCTTGTGCTCCGCCATTCCGCCGCGTTCCGTGGGGCCTTCGGCTGCCTTTACCCAACGCGCCACTTCCTCTCTTCGGTTTGGGGAACCGGGTTGCTAAACAAACGGTTTCGCAATTAGCAACCAGTGCTGTGCGTGACCAAAAATCTGCGCCGAGGTCAGCTTCTAATTACATTGTAGGAAGATTGCGCGCACTGCTGCATTCCGATCCTGTAGCTGCAAGATTTTCGTTTTTTTGAAAAAACTCGAATGCGTAACTGTTGCACTAGTTTTTAAACTTAGTCTTCCTCTTTCGTTGCAGCTGTTGGTGCAGGATTTGAACGCGCGATTCCGATGTTTGTAGTAGTTTTATTGGGTAGCGTTATCTCATCGTCGTCGTCTTGCAGGTGAAGAAAAATTCAGGACCAGTGCACGTTGCAGGTGTTTGAGGTCTTTGGTTATGGCGTCTTCCAGATTCTGCAACAGATTGTTTGGCGACATTGAGCAGCCATGGGGATGATAATAGTCACGGTGCCACTGCAAGTAAGTTACGGGAGGTTCAAGTAGAGTGCCGCATGCCGTCAATGCCTGGATTCTCCGGGTTTTAGGTCGCGTTGGCGGCACCAGCAGCAGGGTTGTGGGGATTGCGCTCGGTTTCAAATAATTGTGGGTTTCAAACAGTTTGGGCGGCATTCCATTACATCGATCAGATTGGGCGCCACAGCGGTATGAGCATTCATGATCTCGTTCCTGGAGGACACCATTGCAGTTTCAGGGTGATAGATATTATTCCGTGAGTGTGCAAGCTCGGGAGGGATCGCCAACGTTTACAGTTCCAGGGCGATAGTATTCTGTGAGTGTGCGAGCTTGGGAGGGATCAGCAACAGCAACGGCAACAATTGGTCGCCCGTGATACCCAGAATTGAGGCCATGGCCGCGGAGGTTTTCCCCACGCAGATCCACTTGGGCAGCTACACTCCCGATGCCAGCGACTCCGACGACTACGTCACCACTCTCCACTACATCTCCGACACTGACACAGACGGCTGCAGCGGCAACCACGCTTCCCCTCTCGTCCTGGGCAGCACCACGATCTCCATCCGCGAGTTTTGCAAGACCCCAACAGAGGACCCCCCAAGTCCCGCCACCACTGTCGCTCGTTCCAGCAGCTTCAGCAGCAGCGGGGCGACCACTCGGGGGCGGTGGGGCGAGATCGGGCAGCACTCGCGCAGTCGCAGCATCGGCCTCATCCGGCGCAACAGCAGCTTCAACCGCAGCAACCACCACGACCAGGACCGGGAGGCGTCCGCGCAGTTGTCGGGACTGGTGGCCTTGGTGTTGGCGAGTGTGAGGAGGTCGGTGGTGACGCTGTGCCGAGCGGTGGAAGAAGGGGATGAGTGTTCGCTGGAGATTGGGTGGCCCACGGATGTGCAGCATGTCACGCATGTCACGTTTGATCGGTATAATGGGTTTCTCGGGTTGCCGCAAGAGTTTCAAGTGGAAGTGCCCGGGCGGGTGCCAAGCGCAAGGTGCGTGCTTGTGGATGTCTACGCACAAACCTTCGTTATTGTCACCTTCTATAACACGGCAGTCTAATATGTCAGTCTACAATCCTGCGCACTTGCAAAAAGCGTAATATTTGTTCTGGTCGAAATTTCCATCTTTTTGAAACACTGTCCCAAGCGCAAGGTGCGTGCTAGTGGATGTCTACGCACAAACCTCAACTCCTCTAACATGACAAGTCTACAATCCTGCGCACTTACCACCACTGTAGCACTCTTCTCACACTTTCAACTATGTCGCAGTGAAAAATATGGGTCCCCTGTTGGTAAGAATAAGGAGGTTTGAGTGTAAGTCCAACAGTGTTCTGAAATGCTCATTCTCGTTTTTGAAAATAAAGGAGGGGAATAGCGCTCTTTGCATCGAACGAAAGAACCGGTGAACCGTAGAGGTGGATAAGAGGGCAGGAGGGACGTATAAGCTCTGACATGTTTGTTGGTCTCCGAGGTTTGAGGTTTGTTCTGGTCGAATGTTCCATCTTTTTGAAACACCGCTATCGTCTCGTCCCGCTTGGAAGTTGGAACTGAGAGAAAATTTAGCCACGAGTTTAGCTCGAATAACCTGTCAATCTGAGTGATTTTTGACACATAGCCCTCTCGGTGTTTGTGCCGGCGGTCAAACTAGGCTATAAATAGAAAATGCGCCTGGGGATGCGTGCAGTAGGAGGGAGGGGGCAAGCTTTTAAATGATGCAACGTTCTTGACGACCCAGTCTACGCAGTAGAGACATTCATCTTAGAAGTACCTGGTTATGGAATGGTTGGGTTGTGTGGGTACCATGCATCCCCCGTTTTAGGACCGTCACTGTAGGGAGTCACCTAAATTTCTGGGTGACCACCTCTAATCATTTCTTTGATTGTGTCGACCATGAGAGACATGAGGATCTGCTCTCATTTATTGTTGGCAATCTTGACAGTAGTCTCGGACACTCCAGACCAGAGAGCTCTTTGGGACTTGGGAGATAAAATTAAGAGAGGCGATATGCTTAGTGTTGTGAGACTGGCATTTTCATGCGTTCCTAGGGCGCTGGAGTGGCGTAAGCTTGATTCCGAGGATTGTGAATTTCAACACCCTGACAGTCCGAGCTGGGCTTATGGTTTGGGTGACTGCAGTCAGAGTGTGTTCGGCGTTTCGGCGGAGTCGATGCAATGCTCGTATGATCTCAACGGCAACAGCGTTCCGACCATCCTTTTGCTCATGCAGGAGCGCTTGTATCATCAAGGAGGCCTCAAGGTAGTCCATTACCCATGCTCCTTTTTACTGCTTCCCGTGATATTGCTTCGTGTTCTGTACGTAGCTCTTTGTAATTTTCTAATGAAGCATGAGTTCGCCCTCTTCCAGGCTGAAGGCATTTTCAGGATCAACGCAGAGAATAGCCATCATGAACACGTCAGGGACCAACTGAACAAGGGCATTGTGCCCATGGACATCGACTCCTATTGCCTCGCCGGCCTCATCAAGGTAGCTCATCACACTCGTAGTCACTAAAGGTTTTCGATTTTCATTCCGTTTCTGAGCTTGAAGAAGCGCTGCTGACGCTTAAATAGAATTGGATACATTCGCGTACAGTAGAGGATGCGATTTGCAAGCGTTTCACCAATATGTAGTTAGTGTGCTTTCATTGGGAGATCACTCAATAGAGCTTACTAGAGAGATCACATTTTGGCTACAGAAAAGAGTCCAATTTTCTCACTCAATGGATGATGCCGATTTCATATGCAATCATCGAAAATGAGGTTGTAGACAATTATTGGGAGACAGTAGAAAATCCCATTTGCCATGCAAATACCAGTGGCCATGGACATTTAGCTAAGTCATGCTTGCACTTAAACTTGCTAGTTGAGGCCAAGAGAGTGTTTGCATAGCCATTAGTTTGCTGTTGGTAGTAGAGGTGAGTAAGGGGCCGCGACCAGGTTCTTGACGGTTACAATTTCGTCCACCTTACAGTGACAACCTGAAGTACCTTCCACCTAACCTGAAGCGCAAATTTGATTCCTTGCAGGCCTGGTTCAGGGAATTACCACAGGGCGTCCTGGATGAGCTCACTCCAGAGCAAGTGCTGGAATGCCACACTGAGGAAGACACGGTGGCGCTCGTCAAGCTTCTCCCCCCCACGCAGGCTGCTCTGCTGGACTGGGCTGTGAATTTGATGGCGGATGTCGTCCAAGAAGAGGTCATCAATAAAATGAATGCGCGCAACATTGCAATGGTCTTTGCCCCCAACATGACTCAGGTAGGTCATCTGTAAAACACCAGCTTGGATGTGAGCCCTTGCTAAGGATTTCCGTATCAACAAAGAAGTATGAAAGCAGTGGTCTTTGGTGGGCTCCGAAGTCCATATTCTGGATGATGAAGTAGAGTGCTTGTGGACGATGCTTTGTCCAAAGAGCTTCTCATTCGTCCAAAGTGATGCCAAAATCGTAGTAGATATCTTTCCTTGATGACTAATTCGATCAACTAAAACATGTGCGGAGAGGTGCAAGTAAAAATGTGCAAAAAATCAAAAAAAGGGATTCAGTCTTGAAAGTGTTCAAGGGCTATGATACAGCCTGCCTGCCTGCCTGCCTGCCCATTTACATATCCCTGTGTTGTTGTATCCCTGTGCAGATGGCTGATCCTTTCACTGCTCTCATGCACGCAGTGCAAGTCATGAACTTGCTGAAGACTCTGATCCTGCGCACCTTGAAAGACAGGCAAGAGTTGGTCCTCGGACAGGCCCAAAGGGAAACCATTTCCGGAGCTTCGGAAGGAGATGATGAGCCTGACAGTGCCTGTACCAATGTCATCGGAGAGGGGCGTTGCGACTCGGAACCCGCGGAGGAAGCTCCCGAAGTGGAGTATTCCAAACAGATCGTGATCCTCCCACCCAAGCATGTTGTTGCGGAAGTCAAGGTCAGGAGTGCAAGTTTGGTGAACACGATTGACCACAACAATCAAAGGGTAGAGGCTTGGTAGAGGTAGAGGTGCACAGGAATGAAATGAATACTAATAAACAGAGGAAAAACAAATTACTGAGGGCCGGGATCTAGTCATGAAAAAGCAAAGTGTGTTTGCGTTTTGGCCATTTCCCATTTGAATGGTTGATTACTACAGGGGTTTGTTTTGTACAGTATATATATCACGAGAGGGGGTGCGAGAGGGATTTCTTTGCAATCAATTCAAAGGAGATTACGAGAGGTGTTAGTAGCTACTGTATAATGTTCAATTTAGTAAAACTCAAAAGTTCTGCTCAAAGTGGGTGGTGGCTCATCGCTTGGCCGAGATGTGAATTGTTCTCGCTTCACTGTGGCGTGGTCCTGGTCGCTTGAGGTTTTTCTTCAGACCTTTTCTGCCTTGTATGTGGCTTCTGTGCTCGCATTGGCGTAGGATTTGAATTCCTACTCGAGTTCATTTCAAATTGTGTGAGATTTGTTCTGTAGACCTTGTGTATTGGATTGTTTTCTACTACAGGTCATTTTATTTTGATGTGTGTAGTGGTTACTGGAAGGACGTATCTTCTTTACCCTGAAGTCATTAAAATTCAAAAAATAAAACTTTGTTCTCGTTGTAATTCTCATCTGTAGATACCTGCAGACAATCGGTTTGGAAGGTTCTGAATCTTTCAATGTCTCGTTCTGATTACGGTACTGAGCAGTTGAAGAGCTATTTTGATTCTCACTCTCTCACAAATTGATTTTTGTTCAGACTTGCGACACTGTGCAGCATGAGTTCAGTGCTCAAGTAAAAGTTAAATTAGATTCCATCTAAGTGGTCTGGACACCTTCCCCTCACTTTCTTACCAGATTGGAAGGAGCTATGCCACAAAACTAGATCCTTGAAAGAAGCTACTTTCATGTTTGGGACCACAGTCCGGGGAGATTTTTGGCTTACATTTTCTCAGACCAAATGGTTGTTTGAAGCATTCTCTTGGCTCGGCCTTTAAAAAATAGAGAATATTCTTTGATTTTCCTGATTGGTTTTTTTTCAGAGATTTTGAAATCAATTAGGCAATTCTTGATTTCAACCGGCTAACTTGTAATTAAATGCCGGTACTCCCCATACATTGTTTGGGACATTGCGGTAGCAATTCATTCCTAGAGAGCCAGGTTGCCCTAAGCATTGACACAAATTGCAATTGTTGCAGCTTAGATATCGAAGAGTCCCCATTCTGTAGGTTTTATGCTTGTCCACAAGTCCTAAAAGTTTGGGATAATGTCCAATCTATACTTGATCATCTAAAAGGAGTGCAACCAATCATAGGACCCTAAAATAGACTGGATTTTCCCCAATGCATATTAGGCTCTTCAACCCCTAGACAGTTCCAGGACCTTAAGATCATTTGGATCCTACTCTATAGTTCTTCACTTTGGATTGGTTGGATCTCCTAAAACAACAAGGTCTTTATACATAAGCATTGGTCTCTGGAATTCAAGCATACAATGCTTTGGGATTTTTTCCTCAACTCCTATCATGCGGTCTAACCTAAGGCTCAACTTGGGGTTTGTCAATGCCCATAGGATGCGGCCATTATTTAGGCCAAGTTTGATCGTATTTGGCTTAAATCCCAGTCCTAGCTAGCAGGAATGGTACTAACATTTATTGGAACAATAGGGTTATAGGGGTCCCCCCTTCTTGTTTATTCTCTTAGCTTGCTTTTTCTTGTTTTTCCTTTTTTGCTCTTATCTCTTCATTCCTTCATGGCTTGGCTATTTTATATTTTTGCTTTTTTTTAATGCAATGGTTTTTTCCATTTGTTTAAAAAAATTAAAACTAAAATATTTTTTTTAGATTAGATTGTCATATAGATTAGCATAATTAACTAGTAATCTAGCTATTTTCACCTTAAGAAATAAAAAAATTCTTTACCTAAAATAGCTCACATTTTTTGGTTGTAGCCAATTGGCAAAAAATTGTGCATAAAAAACCCAGTCTCAACATAACTTTTGTTTTCTCGAGGACAAAATCATGCATGATTTTATGGGTACTCATTTTGTTATAACCCATAAATGATGCTAAGGACAATTAGTGTTTGATGAATGACAGAGCATCTTTCTATTTGGACTAAAGAGAAGGACAATCTTTCATCTTTGGAAATTGTGTGGAAAGCAAATGGTCTTCAACAATAGGTTGACCTCCAATGAGTGATTCCAGTTCATCTTTTATTCATAGTGCACATGGTAATGAAATCTTTCATTTCCATGGAGACCAATTCATCCTTTAGGGATTGAATGAGTTAAAAATTATATTATGAATTTAAGATCAATTTCAATTTCATCGGCAGTTTTTTTGTGAAGAACATAATTGTTAATGATATATTTGCATCATTGAGCACATACATATGTATATGATATTGTACAATACCATGGATTAAAGTAGTTTACTATATCTTTCTATAATTAAAAAAACAATAAATCATAGTTATAGGTCCAAAGTTCAAATTGCAATGAATTTCCAATTTTAGGAATTTTTCAAATTTTCAAGTTGGTGTACATACCAACCTTTTTTAATTTCATTTTAATACTCGGAATAAATTTTAAAAATATTATTTTTTGCTCAAATTCACATAAAGATCAGGGAACATAAAGATGCCAAAATATATTATATTGTGATTCATGGATTAAGCATTTTTTAATGTAGAAAAGCCAACAACACCACAAAGAGAATTTCTAGTACAACCTTCTTGCAAAAAAACTCAACCAAGGCCCCAAACAAATTTCGATGAAAGATTATTTTTTTCTATGATTGTTGGTGCTAAATGTCATATAAAGGCCATTTTTTTTTGCCTCCTAGACATTTTGAGGTTAATTCTGCAAAATCTTATTATACTTTAAAATACTTTTGCATTTTGGAGTAGATTCTAGTGACTTTAGATTTTTATTTTTTAATATTTTTTTAGTATAGTTCTTAATCACCCACCTTCGTCGAGTCAAGATTTGTTTAATGCAAATGTGATAAGTATTGCAAAGTTATGAATTCTTTCATTTTGATTTTGGAAGCATATTTGGATAGTCTTAGCAGGCAATAGGATTTGCCTCTTTAATTTTTTAATTTTTAATTTTTATTTCATAGGTCTATATGTATTTAACAACCTTTAAATCATTCTATTTTGTTTGGTGAAATGAAAGTAATGAGACAAGTTTCATTTTTCCAACAATCATGACATCTTTGAAAGAAATAATACTTGAAGTTCTTTTTAGAGCTCCAATTTTTTGTATAGTTTTAGAAAATACAAAAAGCATAGGGTAGAAATTGTCAACTCCAACATTCACGACATTGAAATAGATCATTTAAATTTATTTTTTGGAGCTATTCGCAATTTAGTATTTTAAGTCATTTTATACAACCTTCCACTTAAAAGAATACTCAACAATGAATATGAAGTAAATACTATTACTATTATTTTAAAGTATTATCAAATTATTTCTTATATATGAGATTTTTTCTTTGGATTGTAAGAGATGCATTCTTTTTAAAACATTGGAAAGGTAAAACTTCACCCTTGAGTTGAATTGAAATAACCTCATTTTTGAATTTCAAGTGTCATGATCTTGCAATTGGTAAACTTTCTTTATCCTTCTAAAGTCCCAAGCCTTTTAAAAAAAAACTAAAACCCTCACAACTACCATTTTTATTGCAAAGAGAAAAAAAAATGAAAATTGTAATTTTTGCATATCTAACCAAAAGACCTTGCACAAGACCAGTAAAAGAATGTATTGCAGAATTATCAAGAACTTTGATTGCATATGTTGTAGACTATTTGTATTCAAAGTGGAAAAAAACAAAAAAAATTGCTCTTTGTGAGTTTGTGTGATTGGATAAAAAAAACTTTGAATTTTCTTAACTTATAATTTTTGTACTAAAGATTTTGAATATCAAATTTTTTCTATTGAAGAATTGAGTTAAGGGTTTGGAAAAAAAATCTTAAAAAAACAACTCAATTTTCATTCTTAAAAACATTGTTGACTCCTAAAGTCCTATTGTCCCCTCAAAGGACAATGAAAATGAATTTTGGGTGGGCTCCTACAGTCTCAATATTTGTCTTGATTTTCTGATTATTTTTTTGAAGATAGAAAAGTACATTAGCTTTCCAAAAATATAATTTTCATTTCAACTAGAGCCCGGGAGAAAAAGCTATGGCACAAAAAATCCTTTTTTTAGTTCACCGGGCAAAAAAACACTTCTAAAAAAATTTAATGTAAAGGATTTTGAAAATTTGTTTTGCATAGATTATATTTTTATAAATATGGAAAGCTTTGATTTATTCCATTTAGATTTGTTATGTGAAAGTTGTGGACAATCTTGTTTTTCTAGTAATCAAAATATTTTCTTGAAAAAATAACTTGTAGTATTCATTTCTGACCTCAATTTTCACAATTAAAAATAAAAAAGTTTTACATGGTTAAGATCTCTTGCTAGAACAATCTCACCATTGAGATTTGTGTACTTCAATTGTATCTTAGAGCTATTAATAATTTAGATTTTCCTTCAATCTTGAATCTACTTCTTCTTAACAAATTTTTAATGAGTGAAAAATAAATATTTTATTTTTATTTTTTCCCCTAGACCCTCAACTCAAATTTTTATCATATAAAATTAGAAATTCAAAATCAGTACAACAAAAATTATAAGTTATTAAGGTTCAAAGCCAAAAAAATAAATTTTTAATAAATTTTTTACTCTTTGCTATAGAAATCAGAGTTTTGAGTGATTTTTGATGGATAAAAGGCCTTATAACTTTAGGAGTTAAAGAGGAAATAGGTTCATGATTGAAGAAAAAACAAAATACGGAATATTTAACTCCTAAAGTCCCAAGGTCTTTTTTCTATCAAAATCCACTTAACCCCTAAAGGTCAGAGACTATGTTTTCACCAAAACTGCTCCAAAACTGCCCTTGCATTTACAAGCACCAAATTTTACAAAAAAAACATTTTTAGAAACATGTAACCGTAGGATCTTGTAGTACACTGGTTTGAGAAGATGTGGAAAAAATTTCAGAATTTTCCACCGTGTAGATTGCAAGATATTAACGTTTGAAGTGACAAAAATTCCATTTTTGGCCCTGTCAAAATACGGGCAGTTGCACTTCACAAGGTCACATTTGTATGGAAATATGTCCAAAATGGTGGTTACTCCTTGGATTCATTCCTCAAGTCAAGTTGGCTACATACTTGAAAAATTTTAGATCATTTGAAATTGTACAACATATAGGAAAAAAATAGTAAGTAGAAAGAAGTAGAGAATGATTAAAAATACTAAATTATTAACAATTTATTTATAGAATTGAAAAATGCCAATCCCAATGGTTATAATGTTTTAATAAACAATATACACCCAATATTTTTATTTTTTTCCAAAAATATTTAAAACTGAATTAGATAAAGGACTTCAAAGTTTATTTTAGAATAGAGATTCCATAACTACCCATAAACTAACCCAAACTAAAATTCCTCATAACTTTTGACTCATTTATCAAAATGGAATGATTTAAAGCTTACCACATATATAAAAATCTAGAGAACCAATTTCAAATTCTAATTTTTCTTAAAAGTGATTTTCAAAGAAGTTTTTTTTTCTGCCCGGGTTGCCCACCGAACACTGAAAACAACATATCATGCAATAACTTTTGAACCATGTACTCAAAAGTTATGAAAATTGTTGGGCCTTAAAGGTACTCCTCGTCCCCATATTGTGTGAAATTTTCAAAGAAAAATGAGAAAAACTCCGCCTATAGTGAGCTGCCCAAAATTTCTATGTTGCCAAAAAACGTTGTTTGGACCTTTAGGGGTTAAAACTGCCATTTCTATTGCAAAGAGCAAAAAGAAAAAAAAAATTCCACATATCACTAGTAAAAAAGGACGTCCAAATTAACAAAAAACCAATATAATTCTGTTGATTTGGGTATTGCAATGTCCGATTTCACATTTTTTTGTTAATGTCGACATTTTTTTTGTTGATTTGGACAATCAATGACAAAATCAACAGATTTTTGTTGAATACTTTTTGAACCTTCTAGAATCTTTTGGAATCTTTTGGAATTTTTTAGAATCTCTTGACATCTTCATTTTTCAATGTATTTAAAAAAAAAACAAGTACACATTTCGGTGTTAAATAAAGTCAGCAGACTTTGGAGGTCATTTGCACATAATAAATGAACATTTTTCAAAGAACTTTCAACTAAAAAAAGTTGTGGAATTAAACCAACTTTCATCTCCAATAGTCTTTTTTTAATTTCAAACCTCCAATCAAAAGTTATGAACAAATTTTAGAGAAGTATTGGAAATTGTTTTTTTGGTAAATTTAGAAGACTTTGGAAGTTGTTTTGGTATAGTTAAAGGATTTTTTGGAAAAACTTTTAAACTAAGAGAAGTTGTAAAATCTAGAAAAATTTCATCTTTAATAATCCGTTTGAAGTTTTGATCCTCCATTCAAAAGTTATGGACAAAGTTCAGAGAGGATATTAAAAAATGTCAAAAATGTCAAAAGTGATGATTTCATAACCTCTCTCTAAACTTTGTCCAAAACTTCTGAGTAAGATCTCCAAATCTCAAATGGAATTTTGGAGATGAAAGCTTTTTTGAATTACTATCTTTTTTAAGCTCAAAATATTTTCAAAAAAATTCTTCTAGTATGCCAAAACAACCTCCAAAGTTTGTTGAATTTACAATGAAATAATTTTAAAAACATATCTCCATTTTCTTAGGTTCCATGTTAATTTCTACGCTATTCTCCAATTTTCAAAATTTCAATATATATGGGAAGTATTTAAAAATTTATTCAGGAAATGTAGTCTAAAGGAAAAAGGGAGCAAATATAATTTGCTTACAATGAAAGAAGTAGTAGGGATGGAAGAAAACATTTTCTTGAACGTTTCTAGTCTTTACTTTGCACAATCAAATTAGGTTTGAAGTAAAAAAAATTATTTTTATTTTTAGTAATTTTAAAAATACAAAATCCAATCTGGTGTGATTAAGAATACAAAAATAATTAGAATGATTTCAAAAATTTTGAAGACGTTCCAAACAATATACTAATGATATTAATTGTTAAATTTCAAAAAATGATACATTTATCAATTTTTAAATTTTTTGTAGGATCCGATTTGGTCAGTTTGGCTTTGAACTCCTTTTGCTTGAAAATGTCTACAAACTTGGGAGAGTTTTAAAATTTTAAAATTTTAAAATTTTAAAATAATACATTTGCCTCAGATTCTAAAACCATTTTATTGGAGGGCAATAAAGCATTTATTATCTTCTTATAATTTTTTTTCTCTAGAAGAGTTTTTTGCCTAAAGAGTTGATCATCCAAAATTATTATAATTTAAAAATCTAATGGTCAATATTTTCCACAATTAATTCCGTGCCTACTAGACAAAGTATCTTTCACTTTTTTACGATTAAAATTAAAGATTTCAAACACGTCCATGTGCAAAGAAACATCAAAATCGGGCAATTCATTGAAAACTTCCATTGTGAAAACATTGTTAGGCCTTGAGGGGTTAAAGCCAAAAAATTGAAATTTTATCCACAATGAGCTACCTAAAATCTCTATATTGCCAAAAAATGCTAATTGGTCATTTAGAGGTTAATTTTTTAAATTTCCAACTAGTTAAGTTTTATCTTTGAAAGAATTTATCCAAAAAAATGTATGTCAATTTTTGAACTTGCAAGTATTCATTACATGTTGAAGAAATATGCTGGAAATTTATACTTCAACCTTCAAAAAAATATTTCATATTCATGCTTGAAGGAAATAGTATATACAATCCTTTTTTAATAACTTTATCATTCACAAATCGGTGTTTACAAATTTCAGCAGATTTCAAGGGCCGTTTTCCCATAGTAAATTAAATTATTTTCTTAAACTTTCAACTAAGAAAAGTTGTTAAATGAAGGTAGATTTCATCTCCAAAAAGTCGTTTGCAATTTGGAGTCTTCAATTAAAAGTTATGGACAAAATTCAGAGAAATGTTGGAATGGCCATTTTTCTTTGACACTTTTAAACACCCTCTCTGATTTTTGTCCATAACTTTTAATTGAAGACTCCAAATTGCAAACGGATTTTTTGAGATTAAATCTACCTTCATTTAACAACTTATCTTAGTTGAAAATTTTAAGAAATAAGTTAATTTACTATGGGAAAACGGCCCTTGAAGTCTGCTGACTTTCCAATGCAAATGAAAAAATAATGAAGAAGTAGTTAAATAGAAAACACACAATATTAAGGCCATGCAATATGTGTGTGGTCCATTGGCTTAGGACTTCAGGGTCCTAACCCCAAGGTCTGGGATTCAAACCCTGCCGACAGCTCTCCTGCACAGCGGCTGCCACGTGGGGCTGCGACGTAGGTTCAAACCCCTCCGGTGGCCTGCCCGCGTGGCGGCCCGCCCGTGTGGCAGATGCCACGTGTCACTAAACCCATTCGTCAGAAATTTATTTTTCCATGAAATGTGTTCAAATTTTTTTTTTAAATTGTTGAAAAATAAACACTTTTTAGTTGCCAAATCAACACTTTCTAGTTACTTAATCAACACTTTTGTGTTGATGAACCACACAAAAGTGTTCATTTTCATGTCCAAATTAACATTTTTTGCTATGCAATGTCCAAGTCAACACATCCAAATCAACACAAAAATCAACAAAAAAAATCAACATTTTTTTGTCACTTTGGACGCTGAATTTTCTACTAGTGTATCTAGCCATAGGATCTTGAACTAAACTAGTATAAAAATCCGTGGAAAATTTTCAAAAACTTTGACTGCGTAGATTGTAAGATATTTGCATTTAAAGTGAAGAAAACAAGTTATTTTTACACCTTACTTGACTAGATTTTTTGGCTTTGAATCTTCTTAGCTTAAAATTCTTGTACTATTGATTTTGATTTTATAGTTTTTTATGTTGAAGAATTGAATTGGGAATCTAGGAAAAAAAATTTAACAAAAAAACACTTAATTTTCGCTCACTAAAAAGTCGTTAAGTAGAAGAAGGTTTAAAGTTGAAGGGATAACTAAACCATTACTGGCTCCAAGATGGAATTGAAACACAATAATTCCAATGGTGAGGTTATATGGGCAATTTTGTTAAAATGGTGATATTCCGTTATTTGGGTAGTTTTTACAGTTCAGATTGGACGGTCTGAAATGTACAATTGTTCTAGATGTCAAAAATCTATATCATTATTTGATGTCTATAATCTACTTCTATCCTAAATGTAACTTTTACTATTAACATTGTACAGTTTGAAATCTATATCTATCATAGATGGCACTTTCACGGTTCAGACTGAACAGTTTGAAAATGGCACATGGACATTAGATGTTTTTTAGCCCCTATAGAGGGTTGCTAGTTCCCTTTGATTCCTCTAGATTCCCAAACTCTAAAAACTACTCTACAACAGCTACCTAACATAGCAGAGAGATTGCCACGTCAATTTTTTTTTAATTTCAACAAAAATGTTAAATTTTTTTTCTTTCAAAATTATGACAACAGTCGTTCTTTAACTACTAGGAGGAACAAAGTTGGGAGCAAGCCTGAAACGGCCCTCTAGACCCCTCGAAACACATCTAATGATACCACCATTTTAATGAAATTTCCCATTTGTTCTAGCAAGCAAAATTAAACATGTTTAAATTTATTTTACTTAAATTATAAAAATTGTTTTTAAAAATGGAATCTATAAGTTATTTTTTCAAGAAGATGCTTAGATTGCCCAAAAAATAAGATTGTCCATAACTTTCTCATCACTAGTCCAAATAGAATGACTAAAAGCTTCAGATGTAGACAAAAATATAATCTTTGAGAAAAAAAATTAAAGATTCCAAAAATTCAACTTTTTGCGATTTTTTCGGTATTGCCTCTTGAGCTGCTTCTTGGACTTAGGGTGGCATAACTTTTGTTCCTGATTGAAATAAAAATTATATTCCCCAAAAGCTAATTTGATTTTTTATCTTCAAAAAGAGTTTAAGAAAAAATGTTAGAAATTGAGATCACATGAGCCTACCCAAAATCCCAAGAGTCCCCCCTAGGGACTTTGGGACTTTAGGGGGTTAATAGTTTTAAGATAGAATTGAAATACACCAATTCCAGTGATGAGATTGTTCTAGCATGCATATTTAACTTTGTTCTAGAGTTTATTTTCTTAATTATGAAAGTTGAATTAAAAAACAAACCCAGTACACAATTACTTTCTCAAGAAGTTTTATGATTGCCCACAATACAAGATTCCCAAAAGCTCCGTAACTTTCACATTATAGTTAATCCAAATGTAATAAACCAAAGCTTCATATGTATTATATAGGCAAAAATACAATCTTTGAAGGAAAAAAATAAAAAATTGAAAAAATTCATTTTTTTGTGATTTTTTTTTCTTGCATAATGAATTGCTTTGGAGGCTTCGGGCACTACAAGGGAAATGGGCCCGAATTGACTGTATTTTTGACAGAAAAGTGTCCAAAATGACCACCATAACTTTTGGAACTCGGCACTTTGTGAACATGATTCATATTACAACCTCTTTCAAAATCTTGTCAATTCTTCTGTCAATTTTTGTGTTTACTGTGATGTTTCAAGCGATGAAAAGACAAGTCTTTTATACAAGTGGGGTGGTAGGGAGGTAAGACAAACCATGGGGGATATCTAGTGGAAGCTCCACCGCTCATAGTTTAGTGAAAATTAAGTAGGAATAATGGTTAAAGTAGAATTTCAGACCTGATTTAAGCATAGTAGAATACAAAATTTTAGAAAACTTTGAACTAAGAAAATGTGTTATTTAAAACCAAATTTTATGTCCAAAAATCTGTTTTAGATTTAAAGCTTCCAATCAAAAGTTATAGACAAATTTCAGTGAGGGATTGGAAGGGACATTTGTTTTTACAATTTCAAACATCCTCACTAAAATTTGCTTATAACTTTTGATTGGAAGCTTCAAATCTCAAAAGGTTTTTTGGACATAAAATTTGGTTTTAAATAACACATTTTCTTAGTTCAAAGTTTAAGAAAAAAAATAATTCTACTATGTTAAAATTAGGTCTGAAATTCCACTTTAATCATTATTTCTAAACAATGAGCGGTGAAGCACCTAACCCTCATTTACATATCCCATATGGGTTGTCTTACCTCTTACCAACCCGCTTGTATAAACCACTTGTCTTCTTCCAATTTCTAACTTCCAGGTGAGTTGCATTCACAGTTTAAGTGTTAATAATTTAACAAAACAATCTTGAAAGTAGTTGTGGAAGTCCAATTCTAAAATGCGTAATGTTCTTTTGAAACTTTAGTTTATTTTGTAGGTAAAAATGTTTTGGTTGCGAATGTGAAAAACTGGCAGTCCTTCCTACGTGGCAAAAATTCAAATAATTACAAATTTTTGGATGAAAAAGCATGATGACGTGTATTTGATGACGTGTATCTTTGTCAGAAATGACAGCCGAATTGACAGAATTCTGTCAATTCAATGTCCAAATCAAGTACTCCTAATCTACAACAGAGTTGATAGAATTTTGTCAAATTTACTGTCAAATAGGACACTATTTCCCTTGTAGTGGGGTGACACTTAACTTTTGCTCCTAGATACCAATTGAAATAAAATTTATATTCCCATAAAGCTAATGTGATTTTCTACCTTTAAAACAATTGCAAAAAATCATACCAAAATTGAGGTCACACAAGCCTACCTGAAATCTAAAAAATCCTTCAAGGAAATTTTGGAACTAACTTTAGGGGTTAGTTGGTGGAATTGACGGATGCACATCAACAAGTGAAGTAGAAATTTTTACAATTGAATGTACCAAAACAAATAACAAAGAAATAAAATTAGTCTAAAATTGTTTTAAGTAAAAGTTTTTGTGCTTAGAAGTTGCAAGAGTGATTACAAATTTGTTTAATTTATGTTGTTTTCATTATTAGATGGTTTGTGAATTTTTTTATTCAAAATCAATGGAAATGTTGTAGAGTTCAAGTTTGGAATATAGTAGTTGCAAGAAACACTTGTTCTATTCTTTGTCCCCTTGCCCTTGGACGGATACTTTTTGGCTCATAACTTTTGCATACTTTGTCTGGTTGGCATGAAATTTGGAGTGAAGGTAGTTACAGTTGTTTCAAACATTCTGTAGATTTTTGAATATTTTAAAAATTATTTTACTATTTTAAAGTTGTCCCTGATTGGGTGTCTATCTTGGGCATTTTGGGGGGGGTGGTGGTGGTTAGTCCTATTTTCGACCCAAAAATGAGAATTGGAAGTCACAAATTGGATATGAGGGAGGTTTAAGGTCCTTACAAGGATTGACAAGTAGGTTTTGTGAAAAAAAGAATACTAATTTTGCTCACAAGGGCTCAATGTGACCATCCTTTGTGCAGAAGTCCTAGAGAGGGAAAAAAATTCCTAAGGAAATTTTTGGTGCAATCAAAGGCTTTCATTGTCAATAAAAATGGCTTTTCTTGGGGGAATTTTCTGAATTTTTTTTCCATTTTTTAAAAGTGAAAAGTGACACAGACCCTTTTTCTGCTATTTTTTGGCATTTTCGGACGGTAGAGCCTTCTGTAGTACCCGCAATAGTTCCGAGTACTACTGAGTACTTATAAGTGCTCCACAGTGGGACCTCATTCTTGTACGCCACCCCGCTTTAATGCGCTTACTATTGTACCCGCCACTTGTCGAAATCGCAGCCCGACTAAAATTCGAAACCGATGGTGGAGATTGCCGCTGCAGCGCGTCGACGCAGTACTTGTAGTATTGATAGTACTATTAGTCCTATGCCCCCAAAATGCGTTTTTGGCCAAGAACCATGAAGTGTTTCTTGCAACTACCCAATACACCAATAATTTTGTATTTAATACAAGCTTCAGTTTCAAAAAATGGCATAGACATGTTGTGCATTTCAGCACTCTATTGTTTGTTCATAAAACTTGTTTTTGACCTTTACAATGATTATTTTGCCTTTGAGTAGACTAATAAAATGAGTTTTCCCAAATCTCATTTCTATTTTGTTTCAAGTTTTCAAGAATTTCTTAAAATGGAATTTTTATTGCAATTTTGAATGCAATTTATGATGACTTTCCTAAATATAGAATGAAAAAGAAATTTGGTTTGGCATAAGTGTTTCAAGCGTGTTTTAAAATTGATATATGAAATTTCCTCACTTTCTTTATAAAAATTCACAATACTAAAGTTAATTATAAAGTGTGTGCAATGAGAGACCAAGAGCCTGAAATTGAAAAAAACAGAGAGGACAAAACTCCTTGAAGCATCCAAACTGTGGTTTGATGGAGTTTGGTGTACAAACCGGGGTTCACTTTATGATTAACTCTCCCGTATTTCAACTTTTCACCAAAAATCACCAAAAATCTGCATGTCTTGATGATTTCAAGCCACCGTTTTTTCAGGGGTCCTTGGTTGTTCAGTTCACAACTCCTGACGGACCCTGGATTTCCTCTTGCAATAAACTCCGAGTTTCAAAAAACAAACCCCAAAAAACTCCTGATCCTTCTGGCCAAGCGCTATCTAAAGGTAGAGATCTGGTTTTGGTAATTAAAAAGAAACAAGAAAAGAAACAGTTTTCTGGCAAAGGTTCTTGTTTTGTCATGATACTCCACTTAGAATTTTTTGCGGACTGCTTCGCTGATTCCACATGAGAGATTGACATGACTGGCTGGCATTTAAATAATAAGAAAGTGGACTGCAGTGCGAGGAAAGTCAAGATCAATTTCAGAAATCAAGCTATTTTCGGTGCAAGCAGATCAGATTTAGATCGGGACTTTCTACATTTGCAGAACTGGTCTGCCAGTAACTGAAGTCACTCAGTTCCAGCTTGCTACTTTCAGCAGATCATCAGCGACGGAGCGACGGGCTCCTCGAATATCAGAATCAAATATAAAAATTGCGTATCTTTGCAGAGATTGGTGGAATCAACAGACACGTTTTTCCAAGATTAATCCATCAGTTGATCAGTGACAAACCCGTTCTCCGAAAGTGAGTGAATGCCAAATTGAGATCAGCCGATTCTTTAGCGACCGGCTTCTGTCAATTAAGGAAGTCCCCAAAGTGGAACTCACCGATTCTTTCACGATCGGCGGGATGGGAGTCCGGTTCTTCTGGAGTATCGATCCCACCGACCATCGAGCTCCGGACTCCACATGTAAGCCGGCTGCAAATTATTAGTGGCTGATTTGGCCATGTGGATGGTGTTGGGCAATAGGTTCATTGGTCCTAAACTTCACTGTTGAAAATGAGTGACGGCGGAAATCAACTCAATGGAACTTTACTGAACTTTTCATCAACTGAAGGACAGTTTAAGTAGGTTCAGTTTGTTGGGGAGCCGACGAAATTGAACTAATGTACTGAAGAATCGATTTCTGAAACTGACCCGTGCTCCAAATTCTTGGGACCACCGCTTGGTCATGGAACTCGATTCGGCAGGGAATCAGGGATGCTTGCGCTCACTGGTGTTGTGCCGCATCTAGGTTTATGGGCAAAATCAATCAACCGATTGTTGCACGTGGGAAATTTGCTTTACCGTCGGAATTTCAGTTTGATTCGGGGCATCCTTCGGTGCCATGCTCCGTCTTACTGCTCCCGTGACATGTTATATGAAGTTTTGTCATTATAAAGAATTATAACGACGGAGCGGATAATCCCAAGTATCTCCACCAGAATCAAATGTAAATTTTTGTTGATGACTTTTGCAATGACAATCCTCTAGATGAACTTTTGGTAATTGAAAATAATAAATTATGGGTCTCAATATGCTATTGCTTTGAAAAAATAGTCTCATTTTCATGAAAATGGCACCATACCACAATTTTGGCACTTTTATGGTTTAGACAACATGGTTTGAAATGTATACCATATACCACATGGTTTGAAATGGTCCCATATGGCACTTTTATGGTTTAGACTGCGCGGTCTAAAATGGTGTATGGAATATGCCATTTTAATGAAATTTCCTATTTAAATTTATAACTTTGAAGTTTGAATCATTGTGCAGGGTGGTTGCAAGACAGACCGACCAATTTTTGTAGGATTTTGCATAGTATTCATGGTATTTTTAGGAATACTTTAAAATTAGAAAATTAATTAAAATAAAATAAAATAAAATATGTCCAAAGTAAACACCTTTAAGAAGAAGGTACCTTTAAAAAATCCTACTTTGTAAAGTACGACAACTTAGCTAAATTTAAATTTAAATATAAAATGATTTTTGAATTTTTTTTGAAAAATAAGTGATCTAATTACTATCAAGTTATCCATCTCCAATAAATATTTCAAGTTAATTGGGATCATACTTCCAAAATTATGTCCAATGACAACTCTGACACTTCAATTGTAACGCAAAATAAAAGTGGTCTTTCTTGCAATCATCCTACACCATTTTTTAATCTCTCCCTATAGCTATATAATAAAAAGTAAGTAAAAATTTAGCCATATAATAATGGGGTGACCTAACAAGTGTCTAATAGATGACTTCCTAGATCACTATAAAAATGAAGAATGCACCTATTGGTTCAAAAATCATTTCATTTTTCACTAAAAGAAACTTGTGTTTTTCTTGACACATTTTTTTAAACGTCCACTTTTTTTTTGTTAACAATAACATCAAATATAACATTAAGATGCTAGTTTTGACATCAAAATAGCATTTAGATGTTAGTTTTAATATAAGCTGTAACATAAAAAAAGTGGACATCCAAAATAATGCGTAAACAAAAACACAGGTTTTTTCTAGTATTTATTTTTTAAATGAGTACCTTGGTCATAGGTTGGTGTCTTTTTAGGATTACCTAATATAAGGTGTACACCTTGAATTACTTCTTGAAATGAATACATTCATTACATTTCAAGTGACAATTTTAGATGCACATACGTTATTTAAGTTGATTTGTTGAACATATATTTTAAATTGCAGCCACCTTAATACAATTGTTGAATACTATTATTTAACCTCTATCTCTACAATCAAATTGGAGTCCAAAAAATGATTGATAAGATTTGAATGTGTGAGAAGTATGCTATAATGATAAGTGTATACAATAATCTAGAGTGTCATTATAAAAAAAGCCTCAAGATAAGAGCCTCTATTTTTGCTATATTACTATTTGCAATACTTCATAGCTACTATGTATCAGTTGAGGACATTTTAGAATGTACATTATTGAGACAAAGTGTCACAAATAGGGTTGCTTTTAATTTTTGGCTCAAAGAGGGTTTCCAACCTTATGTCTTGAGTGTAGGTTCAATGCACTTCACTATTTTCATGCGTAATTAGTTTGAAGGTGAGGTAATTATTTCCTTCATCTACAAAAATAGGTCATTGTATATTGCATAAATGAGGATATTGTTAAAAATAGGTAATACACCTTAATTCCTAAAGGGCAAAGACTATGTTTTCTCCAAAATTATTATTTCTAGTAGAAGTATCAAGTTTTAGAAATAAAACATTTTTGGACATATGTAACCATTAGATCTTGTAGTAAGCTGGTTTGTGAAGATGTGGAAAAAATATCAGAAATTTTCACCATGTGGATTGCAAGATATTAGCATTTGAAGTGGCAAAAATTCTTTTTTTGTCCCTACAAAAAATCGGGTAGCTGCACTTCACAAGGTCACATTTGTATGAAAAAATGTCCAAAATGGTGGTGCTTCTTTGGATTCATTTTTCAAAGCAAGTTGTCTACATGCTAAAAAAAAATTAGATCATTTGGAATTATACAACATATAGGAAAAAAAATTTAAGTAGAAAGTAGTAGATAATGATTCAAAATACTAAATTGTTAAGAATTTTATCATAGAATTGAAAAATGACAATCCCAATGGATGAAATGTTATAATAAACAATCTATATCCTACAATTTTATTTTTTCCAAAAATATTGAAAATTGAGTAAGATAAAGGGCTTCAAAGTTTATTTTAAAGTAGAGAATCTATAATTGCCCGCAAACTAAAACTCCTCATAACTTTCATCTCATTAATAAAAATGGAGTAATTCAAAGTTCTTTTTCCATGTATATACAAATCTAGAAAATCAATTTCAAATTTTTATTTTTGAAAAAACTGATTTTTTAAGAGTTTTTTGAGTTCCTTGCCAACCAATGAAAATTACATATCACACAATAACTTTTTGACCATGTAGTCAAAAGTTATGAGAATTGTTGGGCCTTAAAGCTACTGCTGAGGCACATGTTGTATGAAAATTTCAAAGAAAAAAACAAAACTCCATTTGTAATGAGTTTTCCACAAACGTTAGTTGCCAAAAAATGGTGTTTGGTCCTTTAGGGGTTAACTTCACCTTTCTTCATTAGAATAAGCAGCATCTGCAGTCATAGAGTAACTAGGGTGAATGGAAGCAACAACTTCAATTGAGTTACCATTACAGTGGCCCCCTTCCAAATCCTCCACTTTTTGCTTCTATGCTTAGTTAATAGTATTAACCCCTAAAGTCCCAAGGCCATTTTTTCATCAAAAACCACTCAAAACTGCCATTTCTAGAGCAAAGTCCAAAAAATCAAGTTTAATGTTTTTTTGGCATATTTAACCATAGGATCTTGTACTAGACTAGTGTAAGAATGTATGGAAGAAATTTCAAATTTTTTGACCATGTAGATTGCAAGATATTTGCATTTAAAGTGAAGGAATCTAGTTTTCTTGTACCTTGCTCAACTACATTTTGGGGCTTCGAACCTTTTTAATTAAAATTTTTTGCTCTAATGATTTTGAATTTCTAATTTTTTATAATGAAGAATTGAGTTGAGAATCTAGAAAAACAAATTTAAGAAGAAACACTTAGATTTCACTCATTAAAAAATTGTTAAGTAGAAGTAGGTTCAAGATTGAAGGAAAAATTAAATCATTAATAGCTCTAAGATAGAATTGAAATATACTAATCTCAACGGTGAGATTGTTCTAGCAAAAAATCTTGACCTTGTGAAACTTTTTTTCTTCTTAAATTGTTAAAATCGAGTTCAAAAATGAGTCCTACAAGTTATTTTTTCAAAAAAATTCTCTAATTGCCCGAAAAATAAGATTGACCATAACTTTTGCATAACAAATCCAAATGGAATGAATCAAAGCTTCCCATGTAAATAAAAATAAAATCTATATGAAAAAAAAAAAATTTTAATTTATTTTAAAGTTTTTCTGAGGATTTTTTTCTGCCCGCCGAACTAAAATTTGGGGGTTTTGTGCCATAACTTTTGCTCCTGGGCACCGATTGAAATAAAAATTACATTTTCGGAAAGATAATAATTATGATTCTCTATCTTCACAAAAAAAATTCAGAAAATCACAAAAAATATTGAGACCATAGGAGCCTATCCAAAATTCATTTTGTCCCCTGAGGAGACAATTGGGACTTTAGGGGTTAAACTAGTCAAATTTTCATATATTCTTGTTGGCAAGTAAAAGGAGGTTCCAACATACCAAACAATGTAACATTTGGATACAATATGCAAAAGTTATAAAGGGTCAAAGTTTTTTGGGTAGAGGTTCTAAAGTCTTTTTTTCAGCATACGTACATATTGATTTTGGAGATGTATCCACAATGATGATGGCAGTTTTAAGTCGTTGGTGCATTTAGAGGTGCCCACCTTAGGTCTATTAAAAGTTTGAGGTCTTATGTAAACAATGTCATGTCATGTGATATGTTGGGGTGCCAATACATGATGCATAATTTTAAGATTTTCTGAAACAAGTGGTGTAGCCCTATTTCATCTATTAATCACTTTTTAGATATTACTATAAATTGACTACATTATAAATGCATTCTTTCACCACATTTTGATTGAGCAATCATGTTTCTTCTACACCATTAATTTACCATTTAGATCTATCAAGTTCAAGTTTGCAACACTATAATCACTACTTTCATGGAATATGTTATTGTTTGGATTGAAGCATGTTTGTTCAACAAAATGTGTCTTTGATTGATGAAAATGTTGCATTGTTTGGGCTACATGCATTTCCTTGCAAGACACAAATGGAGTATGTTGCCTAATGTCAAGGGCTTATTCAAAAGTATAATTTAGGTACTACTATTATTTCTTATTTTTTCCATTAGAAAGTGGTTGATTGAATGAGAAAAAAGGTCTTGACTCTCTAGTTAAGGTCTACTTTTAAAGAGGTGGTAATCAAGCATTACATATGGATGATCATATGCTACAATTGACCCCCTTGCCTAATATACAAACATGTGAAATTGAGTACAAAATGTACACACATTGGTACAAAATGGAGCCAAAACTTCATTTGTACCAAATTTCAATGGTGGACCATGAGAATCAAAAGGCCTTCTCATAGATTCACAAATTTAAAATAAATAAAAATACTTTAAAATCACAATTTTGGCCTCCAACTCAAACCACACATTTGCAAGAATATTTTCTTATAAAGATTTCTAAATCCTAATTAAATAATTAAAGGTAGCACCTAAACATTAGAAGATTGAATTTAGCTCTTTGAATTGCAACAATCAAACCCTAAATTTGATACAATAAGTACATTTATGGTAAACCTAAATCCGTGACAACATATACATTGATGAATTGTACTCCATATACTAAATCAATAGATGCAAGTTAGTTTTAGTTATGCAATTTTCAATAAATACAAAATCTAAGAAAATGTTTCATTTTTTAAACCAAAAAGTAACCAAAAAAATAATAAAATTGACTCTAATCTTTCATCATGAAATTTTGCCGTGATTACAATTTTGTACAACTATAGTGTGCTTTCACCCCAATAGTATATGATTATATCTAGTATTAATAAATTCAATATAGTTTATTTGAGACATTCTTAAATCTAACCTATTTATTAGCTTTGAGTGCAGACACATGCAACTGATATGACATAATCATTCAGTTTAATGCTAGGATCCTTTAATGTTGATATGAAAAAATAACTAAGAACATCAAAGGGTATAAAAATAAACCTAGAAAAACAAAATTAATTACTAAATATGAAGTCATGTAAATATGTATTATAAACAAGAATTTGGATCAATAATTTGGTATTGGAGGCAATTGCATGATATGACCGGCACACTAGTTTCCATGTTGCAATGCACTATTTTTCATTGTTTTTTTAGGAAATTCAAATTAGCACCCATTTTATCTGTAAAGTTTTGTTGTTTCCTCAAAGGACAATGAAAATGGAATTCAAGTAGGCTTCTATGGTCAATTTTCATTGTGATTTTTTGCAACTTTTTTTGAAGATAGGAATACACATCAATTTTTTGCAAATATAATATTTATTTCAATCAATGCCCAAAAGTCATGCCTCCCTAAGCCCAAAATGACAATTGTCCAACAATACAAAAAAATCACAAAAAGTCAAACAAAATTAGTTTTATTTTTGTTTCCTATAGGATGTATTTTTTTTATATTAAAAAAATTGTTTTATTCTATTTAGACGAGTAATGGAAGAATTATAAACAATCTTTTTTTGGGGACAATTTAAGCATCTTCTTGAAAAAATAACTTATAGGATTTATTTTTTAATGCAATTTTCACGGTTAAAAAAAAATTGAATCATGGTCAAATTTTCTTAGTAGAGTAATCTCACCACTGTGATTATTGTGTTCAATTCCATCCTAAAACTACTAACAATTTAGTTTTTCTTCCAATCTTGAATCTACTTCTACTTAATAGTATTTTAAAGAATGAAAATCAAGTGTGTTTTCTCTGAAATTTTTCCTAGACTTTCAACTCAAAACTTCAAGATAAATTTTGATAAATTTAGCATGTGTAATGCAAAATTTTAAGCTAAGAATATTCAAAGCCTTAAAATTTAGGCAAGCAAGGTACCATTCTCAAGTATGATAAATTTAGTCCAAGTTCCTACGGTTAGATATGCCAGAAAAATAATTTTAAAGTTTTTTTGCACTCTTCAATAGAAATGGCAGTTTTGAGTGGAATTTAACCTCTAAAGGACTAGCATGTGTTTTTTGACAATATAGAAATTTTGGGCAAGTACCTATGACTGGAGATTTCCATATTTTTGGCTAAATTTTTAATAGAACTTGTGCGTGAGGAATATCTTTCATATGCACTAAATTTCATGACATTTGGAAATACGAGTCAAAAGTTATGGCCTAATATGCTATTTTTTTTCTCCAGCCGGGCAATCTGGGCAGGTCAGAAAAGATCACTTTTTTCAGAAACGAAATTTTGAAATTGATTTTCTAGAGTTATATATATATAGAGAGCTTTGAATCATTCCATTTTGAGTCAAAAGTTATGAGGAGTTTTAGTTTGCGGGTAGTTATGGATTCTCTACTCTAAAATAAACTTTGAAGTCCTTTATTTTACTCAATTGTCAATATTTTTTGAAAAATAAATAAATCATAGGATGTAGATTGTTTATCACAACATTTCAACCATTGGCATTGGCATTTTTCAATTACATAACCAAATTCTTAACAATTTTGTATTTTGAATCATTCTCTACTTCTTTCTACTTACTATTTTTTTTCTATATACTGTACAACTCCGAATGATGTGAAAATTTTCAAACATGTAAACAACTTCTCTACAAAAATGAATCCAAAGAAGCACCACCATTTTGGACATTTTTTCATACAAAAGTGAGCTTGTGAAGTGCAGCTGCCCAATTTTTTGTAGGGTTGAAAAAATGATTTTAATGAATTTGAATGCTTATATCTTGCAATCCACAAGGTGGATATTTTACCACATGTTCTCAAGTCAGCATACTACAAGGTCCTACGGTTACATGTGTCAAAAAAAGATTTTTTTCAAAAATTTGGTACTTGTACTAAAAATGGCAGCTCTTTAGTATTTTTGATGAAAACATAGTCATGGAACTTTAGGGGTTAATGAAAAAAAGGCCTTGGGACTTGCAGGGTTAAATTGTGTTTCACTATATTGAAAAAAAAACACATTTATGCAAATAGATTCTCATATGATTTACTAAAAAAATTAAAAATTTGAAAAAAATTAACTTTCATAGTTTAAATGAGGCATTTAGTAAAAAAGACTAGTCCATTGTCATACTACTCATCTTACTCCAAATTTAAAAAACTTCAAGAAAAGTAGGTTGTAAATGGAGTTATTAACTCTAAAATTCTCTAAGAAAGATGTATGTGAAATGAAATCATCAAGTAAATCTATTTCTATCTTTAGACAATTGAATTTTTTTTAAATTCATATTTTATAGATCATTGATTATTATTCTATATTAATAACTTTTTTGATGAATTAGACTTTTGGATGTGGTTACAAGTACAAATCTTTAGGTGAGTTTCACAATAAAAATACAAATATAGTGTTAAAATTGGATTTTTTTCTCTCAAATTACTAGCATTCTTTAGATAAATTGTTATTATATGAGAGCTGTCAAAATTCTAAATATTCAAGATAATAAATTTTGGAAAATTATGTATTTCAATAGAATCTTATATAACTTAAATTAAAAACTTGGACTTCTAAATTTTATAATAATTCAATGCACTAATTTATTTTTTTAATTATTTATAAATTATAATGTTATCAATTTAGACAAAAGTGCTCATTGAATACACAAGAGTGCAGAATGAATTGTCTAAGAACTACTAGACTATAGCTTGCAACCACCCTTGGTTTATAAACAAAAATTGTAGATTTTGAATTTTGTGTTACATTTGTATGGTTTGATTTACAATTGTTGTCATTGATATTTACAAATAATTTTTAGAAACTAGAATTGAAATCTCCTTCCATAATTAATTACATCCTCAATTTTAGAGTAAATTTCTTTACAATGGATTTGTAATTGTAATATTGTAAATACAATTATTATTATTATTTAATAATTAAAAAATCATAAACTAAGCCTTGAGTATTCTTTTGCAACTAGTAACAACTAACTTATGATTTTGAACTTTGGAGAACAAAAAATCTTATACATCAATTCTCTAATACTCCAACTTGTAAGGTATAATTGTAGCTCTATAAGTTGGTAATTTTTGTAAGAAAATTATTTAAACCATTTTTTGGAACAAGACATAGGATTTTTTTTATTAATGATTAATTTTTAAGAAATTTAATGGATTTTAATTCATATAAATATGCATTGTCTAAATTGAGTTGATATTATTTAAAGACATGACGTTATAAATAAGGATGATTTAATTTAAAGATAACATGATTTATCCTTTCATCACAAGTTGACTCATTTACTTAGGTGATTTTTTGTACATAACGTGATTTGTGGGGTTATAAGTAGATTGAAGGTGTTCATTCTATGAAATTATTCTTTAAATAAGTGTAGAGAGTATATAAAATGAATGAGTAATTAAAAGATTGATTATTGATTCAAGAATTTTATGGTATTCAATTGAATGAATGCTAAGTTGAGCATTGGTTTAGGCATACAGATACTTGTTGAGCATTATTTAACGTTAGAATAATTGAAGGTTACTTCTTTCTCACTTCAAACTTTAAGAATCAATTCTATGGAATTTGCAAAAAAACAAAAATTGAGCTCCATTATTCAACAATTCATTTTGTCATTGGAGTTTATGAATGCTAATGTCTTTGTAGCTCTAATTTGTTTGAACAATTTGTAGCTATTTTGTCAAATATCACTTTTGGTTTCATTTTCAAGGGCATTTAGTTTTTTAAATGATATATTATGCACTCTTCTATGACAAAAGTCCAAGTCTTATAAAATTCAAACTTCAATCCTTTAGATTTTAGATTTTTTTAAATAATTTGAATTTATTTTATTTAAAAAAAAAAAAACTAAAAATACAAACTTAAGAGAATAATTTTAGAAAAAAATTAATGATAATTTTTCATGTTTTAAAATTTAATAAATTTCAATTTCAATTTCAATTCTTTAACTTTCACATTGTTTGTTCTTGAAAACTTGCGGTGGTTTTTTGTAGTGGATGATTACGGTATTCAAAGTCCAAACAAAGATGAAAGGATTGACACAATTGACTCTGTAATGTCATTTTTCCCTAACATTCTCAAATAATTTTGGGAACTCCAAGCTACATCATCTTGAGATTAGCAGGCCATAAGAAAGGGATGGATGTTAGTTTCATCATGTGTACAATTCCATGAATCCTAGACCAACAAGACATTGCAAGAGCTCACTACTAATGTAGGTACTTCCAAATGGGCCACTAATCCAAACCCGCCATCATCCCAAATCAATATGATACCTAAATATGTGGAAAAAATGATTTTAGAACCTCTACCAGAAAAGCTTTGATCCTTGATAACTTTTGAATACGATATCCAAATGCCATGTTCATTGTTGCATTGGAACCTCCTTTCACTCACCAATAAGAAAATATATAAAAATTTGACCAATATATGAGTCTAGAATCATGAGCACATGAGCGTAGGAGTCTATATGCCTAAGTTATGTATATGTGTATATTATACAAACCTTGCATGACTATATGGTACCTGTATTATAAATACCTATATTATACTACCTCTGTTTCTAAAAAAGCCCCATGTTTCTTTGATAAAACAAAAAGGAAACACAATTTTTTTTTTCAAAAACAAAAAGGATTAGGTATTTATCAAGGCTTTTTTTTTTACCGATGCCCCCCCTTTGTAGAGGTAGTTTTGGGAGGGACAAAGCCAGAGTGGTCACATTTCTGACAATATGACAAAATTTTGCCAAAAAAAAAAGCTTTGATGTTTATACAATAAGCACCTTCAATGGTTGTAGAGTATCTACTCATACTTACGCTCAAGGCTTGTAGACTTGCATTTTCATGCTTTGTCTTTGGGGGTGCCCACCTTACACCACTCGTGCACACAAGTGTCGTTTGGAAACCTTCATCTGACAATTCATTTGAAAACAACAGGGGTCAAAGCTTAACAACGGCTGGGGTTGTGTTGGCCCCTTGATCAACGGAAGGAAGATGAGGCGGTTTCCACATCCATGCCTCTCAAGCTTCTCGTCCTGTCTCCTCCAACCCTCTCAGAACAGAACAGCTTCCCATTGACTGATGCTGCAGCAGTGAATGCACGGCACGGCATCAATCAATCAATGACGGCATCTTCCTTCATCTGCAGAATGATGCATTGATGGGCCCGTCGAGATCTTTGATGTCAATGGGAAATCGTGGTAGTTGTTGCAGAAGCCGACATGATGAAACGACGCCAGCAATTTGTGGCTACATTTCAGATGAAATTAGCAGAAACCAATCCAACAAGCAGGATTGACCCACAAGCTCAACATTCAACAAATTTGTGAATGAGAACCTCAATGATAAAGTATTGAGCAGAAAGCTGGTGCGGATACATGTTGCAAACATTGATCATGTCTAGAGGAAGGATGTATAAGATAGCCCCTGTTTCATCGTAATCAAAAAGCCTGGCGTAGACCTTGATCGAAGCACACAATTACCAAAATTGATTGAATTGCCTCTCCTTGAATATCGATCATTGTCATGTATGGAAAGACAGAAATTAAAGCAACTTCTTCCTGGAATTCAACTGTGTTTGATCTCGAAGCTTAGATTGCCAGTTCTCAAGTAGCATTCAAGAGGCAGGCCGAATTATCTCATGGCGCTCAAGTGTGCTTGTAGTGAAGATCACATGGTTTGCACAATCCTTTGACCCTTCATGCCCAACACACGAGCAACATTTTGACCGCCATGGGATGTCGGGCATCTAAAGAGGACGTTGCAGAACCCCGGTCCAAGCGATCTCATGGCCGTAGCAATCTCCACCTGAAAGACAAAGAAGCTATAGCCTTAAAACCCAACGAAATTGCTTGTGCTCTGGTTGGCTCCGAATGCATGTGCTCGTTGTACGACAACATCAATACCTCTTCTCCACCCTCGGTCTTCATTCGCACACCCGACGAGTCCCTGTCTAGTGATGAGGACGAGGACGAGGATGACGGCTTTGACCCTAGCATCGAAACTCCAAAGAAGCTGAGCAGTGTCGAAGAAGACAACAACAACGCATCCCAAACGACAGCCTTAGCTGCTTTGAGTGAGGAGAAAGCTGTCTCGGAGAAAGAACTGGAGGAACGAGTTGAGGCCATTTTGGCTGCCGATGATGGAGGGTTGTTTTTACCAGACCGGAGTGAAGAATGCTCTGCACTTGGCATGTTGTCCCAATCGGCGATCCTGCAAGCCCTTATGAGTACCGGATCTGTAATCACACAACAATTCCTTGGTGGAGACTTGTCGTCGGCTAGGGTAAATCCCACCGATCCTGCTCATATCTCCCCTTTCCTTATGGACTTGGTGGTGCAAGTCTGAGTCACACACTTGGTTACTGTGTGAATTTATTATACCACAAATGCAACTACGCATTTTGATCGCCATGAACTTGGGCTACATTGCAATTCGTAAGTCTAGGGTTACCTGTTGTCCAGCTTTGTACTGATTGATGAAACGATCCAAAAGGATCACCTCCAATTTGATCTGGATCATCGAAGACCGTCAAGTGACATTTGTGTTGAGTGCAGGTTGGGCATGTGGCAGTGATCTCAGGGCCGGAGCCCATCCGTTGGGAGACCCCTTTGCGGAAGGCAAAGATCATCGACCTGGACGTAAGCTGCTCTTGTGTTCTAAGATCTTCGTTAAGGATTATAAGCCAGGTTCAGAACGCATGCATTTCATGCTATTGATTTCCCAGCAAACCCAGTCTGTGTTGACATGTATGTAACGTAAGAATCGAAACGAGTGAGGAAATTCCACTGAACCTAATGTTTGTTACATAGACTGGGAAATGACTACGAGCCTCTAAGAAATTTGCCTCGTTCAGAGTGTGTTGTTGAATAAGGAAGCTCACTCAGATGTCAAAGAACTTTTTTCTTTTGTAATCACAAGAGGATCAACTTAGCTCCAAAAGTAAAAAGAGAGGTCACGCATGCCATGCCTGGCTTGCATTCTCTGGAACCCAATTTGGAAATGACACATTCATCGTAGATGTTTAAGTTTCGAGGGAGGAGTTCAGCTTATGCCTAAGACAAAACATCGATACATGTCACTGTAAATCATTGTGACCCCTACTATCCCCAAAGGAAAGAAAAAACCACATATAGCGGCCTCAACGTCGTCATCTGAACATGAATGAAATGACTATTGGCTGTATGTACCTCACTACAGGAAGAACAAAATGCTGGTGAATCGCTTATGTTGGAGAACACTCCTGAGCTCCAAGAGAACCAATCGAAGCAGGAACCTGTGGATGATCATGCCTTGACAGAGGAGCAACCTCAGAAATATTCGAAGCTGCAACAGCCTGAGGATGCCAACACGCACAAGATTGTGTTAGGTCCTGAGCCACGGAAAGGAAAGCTGCCTCCCCTCTCCATTGTCCCACCAATTCGTAAGATTTTCTCGCTGCTCTCGATTGCACTGAAAATCTCTCAGTCCTATTCCTAAGTTGGCCCTGAATCCTAATTCCCAAAACGAAGATTCTGCTTCCAATATGACAACATAATCATAGCATTCTTTAGCAGGTGAGAGAACCCACCTTCAACCGTAGATGGCAACTTACTCAAAAAACGACTCAAAAGTCTTAACATTCTATGTAGATAGCAATTTAGCGTGCATGGCCCATCCTCAGGTGTTACAGTGCCTCCTCTCTTCCTAAAGAAGGTTGTGTGAACATTGATAGGGCAGTTACTGTTTGTTAATTTTTACAAAACGAAGACGAGTGCTTCAAGTGATTGATCTATTCCGTTTTGGCAGTTGTTACGCTTACAACAGACCCCTTCACCAAGCCTGAATTCCCGATCGTTGTCAAGCAAGACCTAATGGAAGTGAAAGTGCCGGAAGCAGCGCAACTTGAAGACCTGTCGTCGTCGGATCGGACCCCTTCCTTGGTGCTGGAATTAGAGGACTCCCCGAACGAAAGCAACCATGAAGACAAGAGATCCAAATCCTCGCTGGTGACAGAACACTGCGAAGATGGAACCCCGACTCCGGCGACCAAGAGCTCCGTCGACAGTGGATGGAGAAGCCCGCCTCGCGACCTCCCGGACCTTGACATTGAGAACATCGTGCTGTTGTCGGAGTCCCCGGTGGAGCTCGACAACCAGCTGCCCCTGATTTCCATGTTGGACTGCCATGGCATTCACACGGACAAGAAAGATCTCATCAGTCCCAGTCTGCGACTCATCTCGTAACCTTAACGAATTCTTCACAAGGATAAGAGCACCCACCAAAAGTTTAGCTTTGAATTATCCTTTGAGAACAAGAACCAAGCGTAAAATTTATTTGGGTTTTGGTCACCCAGGTGTACGTTTCTAGTTTACAATCAGATTTGGAAAAAAGAAAAGTGCAGGGTCTGTAGAATTTGCGCATGGATTGCCAATAATGAACCCACTCATAAAACCTTTTTGACTCATGCTGATGCTCCTCCCTGCAAAAAAAATAGACAAAAGTTAGTGGCAAAGACTATGAAATTAGGCATTGTTCGGCAAGAAGTAGCGTGTAGCTTTGAATTTGAAATGGGGCTACAAATTTGAAATGGGGCTACAACTCTAGCAAAAATGAATCATAATGTAGAGTTCTTTCCTCAAATTTGTCCAATCAACTCCACTTCTTGCCTGATCTTTGGTGTTTCGTGGTGTCAAATCTTTCATATAAAAAAAAGCCACCCTGGCTTTCCAATGTACTACAACACTGGCACAAAATGCAATAAGGTAGTATCACCTGAAACTTAAAGAGCACGGGTACAACTGTTATTGTGTTTCTTGGAGAGCTCCTATTTTTAATCACAATTGTCTTATAAAATTATAACTAAAGTTTGGTGAAGTCTAAAATCAACATTCAAATATAATGTTCAAAAGATGTGTGTCAAAGTTGAATCAGTAGGTCTTCTAAAATGGTGTCCTAATTTCAATGTTTTCATGTTGATTAGTATACCACAAGCATCTATTTTCTCTTGGTTTGGATTTAGGACATGCTTCTTTGGACATGCATGGTTTTGAGTGACCAACCTTTGAATCAAATTGTTTATTTTTTTCCAATTCTAAAGGATCAAGTGTCATTGTGTACAATCTAACATTCATGCAACACTATTGTCTCAAATGTTGAGTTTGAATAGAAGAATGCTTGATGCACCCCTAAATATTTTTGCCTCAAATGTCCTAATTCTATTCTAGGATCACTTTTAGGTACATTTGTTTTCAATACTTAGGAAATTCATAGTTTATTCATACAATATCCAAAAGTACAAAAAAAGGTAATGAAAGAATTATCTTTTGACTGCTAATAAGATCCCAACAAAAAATTGAGTAATTTAATGATAGGAAAACTTCTCAATTGCTTACTTGGATACAATTAGGTGCAACTACCTTACAAATTTCAATCATGTCGAAAAATTTCCTACTCATTTGCAAGTACCAGTACCCTGATTTATCCTAATAATGTGAGCGACACTAATTCACCAAAGTCACATTATTTTAGTGTAGGCAAAATATTACCTTGCAAATTTCAACAAAAATTCGTAGCGACTAATTTTACAGGTGACACCAATAGGATAAATCAGTAGTCAACAAAATTTACTTACTACGCACAGATATTCTAACCCAGTGCAAATGAAAAATGAAAATACTAAATTGAGCATCAATCGTTGAATAAGCTCATAAATGTACATTCAAGGTACTGAAATAATATTAGTGCCGATTGTCATGAAAGAATAGTGATCAGAGGACAAAAATTGGGACAAATGTAACAAAGAAATATATACGATCATAAAAATGACTCGGTAGATTTGGACGGGGGAAATGAACGTGGCAATCACTCCTTAACATGTGATTCATCCTCTCTATTTTGTTGATGCAGCTGAAGAGGGAGTTGTGCAGCTCGTTGACCTCGAGCTTCATCTTGATTTTAATGTCCCAGGAGATTAACCTTTCACGTCTGCGGAACATCCAGTAGCGCAGAGAGAATTTCACCCATGGTGCGAGCATCACCGTCACTACTATCGGAGGACTCTTTGCCTTCAAGAACTGCAGCATCCAGTACCAGCTTCTGTTGAGCAATCTTGTGTATGCTTTCATCTACGGTGTCTTTTGTCACGAGTCTGCAAAAAGACATGCAAATATCTTCAGTGGAAGGATTAACAAGAAAAACATACTGAGGTTTCTATGTAGAAAAAACTTCTAAAATTATGAAACACCATAATATGGTACAGCTTGAATTCTTGAAGAATCAAAGGATGGGAATTCCTATGGGGCAATAGACACAAACCGGTATATAGTAACAGGCTTCGACTGCCCAATCCGGTGACACCGATCCTCTGCCTGCCGATCCATTTGTGGATTGAAGTCCAAATCATGTAAAATGACTGTATCTGCCCCTGTAAGATTAAGACCTTGGCCTCCAGCTCGAGTCGAAAGAAGAAACACAAATATGCTGGGGTCATTGTTGAACTCGTCCACTAGACTTTGGCGATCACTTACTTGAGTACTGAAAGAGACAGAATGCAATGACACAGATTAATTCACACACACCGGTATAAAGAAGCCTCAAATTTCAGAAGGGGAACCCTGGAAGAAAAAGCATCCAGATATTAACAGTGAAGCAGAGTGCATAAACTTGTACCTGCCATCCAAGCGAGTATAGGAAAAACCCATAACATCAAGAGCCCATTCTAAAATATCCAGCATATTAGTCCACTGACTGAAAATCAAAGGACGGTGACCCCCCTCCTGCAACTTGGGAAGAAGACGTAACAGGACCTGCAATAACGATCGCTATGTGAGGTTCAAGAGTCCTCACCTACAGCATTAATACCTATCATGAAACCCAAGCACGTAAAAAAGCTCTTGGTTATGCATCATTAGCCAGAACCATAACGTTTCTTGGTTATCACTCTGTATGGAGAACTTGAATAAAATTAGAGAATTCGAATAAGTGACCAGAAGATGCACCTGGCACTTCGCAGAAGCTAGTACGTGATCATCCGTAAGCTTCCCTTGGCCTCCCGCAACACCTCCGTACGAAATACATAACTACAGAACAGCAGAATAGAAATATGTCAATAACTGACAGAACTGACTAAACGATGGAATATGCAGCATACAGGAGCACTTGGAAGCAAATTAGTAGAGGACAATCATGAAGACACTAAGAAATAACCTTATGAAGCGCGAAGTCACTGTAACTATTCAATTCATCCTCCACCCGCTGCAAATCGCACTCGTCTCCAAAAACTCCTAGTGGGTGATATTTCTTGGCCAGTTTTTTGACAGTCTCGTCAGAATACAATCGACGGATCAATAAGGGATGATTTCCAAGCTGTAACCACAAATACTAGATGTTAATGCTTCTCTTGTCATGAGTCAGAAGTATCTTTTCAAAACTGCATAATATCTCCATGAGGTGTAGAGAAGAAAATTCAGAATCTTCTAGTCACGATTGGTATCTTCATAAAATAACTACGCAGTAAAAACTTGAAATAAGTTTCTGGCGAGCCTAGCTGCAACAAGTCAACCACAAGCATCGCGAAGTGCATGATGTTTAATGAAGTCCTACGACGTTGACCGTAAAATGGTGAGCAATGACTTGACCCACCTTCCTTAATTGAGTAAAGATGTTGGTCACTTGTCGACGGGGAAGGACGTCTACTAAGCTTTTTGAGGATTTCTTTGAAGATCTAGCTGCACGAGCTGCCTCAGCAAGAGCTCTGTACTCATTTACTGCCTTCTTGTAGGCAGCCGCTTGCTCATCTAGCATTTCCACACACTCAACCTGAAGTTGCAGTACTGGATCTGTTAGCTTGAGAACATAGCAGACTTTTTTATAGAACAGAAACAAATCACGTTCAGGCAAGAAACGAAGTGCATGTCTCAGAGACATCAAATAACAATTGAGAAACGAACCTCCTGAATCTTTGATACAAGCTGGCGCATGACATCAGTTTTCAATCTCCGTAATACAAACGGTCCAAGTATGCCTTTGATACGTGTCATCAAATTCGTATCCTGCACAACAACTCCTGAGGTAACATTCCTGGTTCCAAGATATTGATCTAAATCAATACCATTTGTGTCGAACACATCAGGCATCATGAACTCCAGAAGTGACCATAGCTCCTGCCAATCAAGACAAATCCACATAATCATGTTCATACTTACTATGAGCTTGTCCATAGCCCACTTATTTGAAAAGTTAATACGATACCATTAGCAACTGGTACAGAACGATGAGGATACTGAATATCAATACAGGCACCTTTGTGTGACCCTAATCTATGAATCTCCAAAGAGAAAAGAAACTTCTGTACTCTTTTCGAGTAATTTGTTGTTAGTTGCCAGTTTCTTTGTTCTATTGTCTCTGCAAAGAGAATGGAAACTTCTTTACTCAATTCTAATTTCTTTTAAGTTAAAAATATGGCAATTATCAGAAAAGTTATTTGATACCTGCAAGTCGTTCTGAAGTGGGGTGCCAGTCAGCATAAGTCTTTGCTTTGCCTTGTGGGCAATATCTCGCAATTTTTTGCTGCGAAAGCTGCTTCTGTCCTTGAGAAGATGAGCCTCGTCCATTACAACGCAGCTCCAATTCCACTTTTTCAGAAATTTGCGGTCATCCTTTGTCTGAGCGCTGCAAATAGACCACAAGGATAAAAACATGCTGAGTAGCATTTCCAGTAATAGACCCAGTAAAACGCAATATCAACTCAAAATTTCAATTCAAAACTGCTGCTGATTATGAAGGTTTGAAATGTTGTGTATCAAGTAGACAAACCTCTGTCTTTCAAAAAGAGAGTAGCAAGTCAGCATCACGTTGAATGGTGCAGGTCCCTTCGATTTAGCTACATACTGAAGTTTCCTATTTAGAGAAACCCTCCCCGGGCCATGGTAAAGCTCCACCTTAAATGCGGGACACCACTTCTGGAGTTCTCTTTGCCAGTTTTCTAAGAGAGACGCAGGTGCAACTAGGAGATGTGGACCAGCATCGCCATCAAGATGTTTTAAGAGAGCTAGATATGCGACTGCCTGAAATCGCAAAAAAAGCCAATATCACGTGAGAATTGACTCCCCAAATCTGAAGATGCAGAACTTCTAACACAAGGTTAACAAGTAGGAGATGTAAACATAATTACAAGTGCAGAGTAAAAGCTTTCATAATGACACGTTTAGGGGACTAAAAAATGAATACTGAAAGGGAGAATTGAAGCAATCAAACATAGGATGTTGATGAGAATCATCACGTGATGTAAAGCACGTACAATACCGTTTTGTAACATTGTTCAGTTTCCTTTTCTAAGCATACAACCAACCCCAAAATCTTCCTTATATTCCTAGAATATAGAGTTTAACCTGTACAGTCTTGCCAAGGCCCATTTCGTCGGCAAGTATAGCTGTTACACCACAAACCCTGCATCAGCAGACTGCAAGAATAAAATCGGAGTTGGAAAATGAAGCTCTCCGTTACAGTCTGTATGCATCTGTGAACACAGAATGTAATGTTCCAACGACAAAAGACAACTGACCAAGTGAACCCGTGCATGAGCTACAAAGTTTCAGGAGATAGATTTGAGTAAACTTTACCACCCCCAACATGTTTGCGGTGAAGTAGCAGCATGAAGTTGACACCAACAAGCTGATACGGCTTAAGCATTCGCTGCGTATCATTCTCAGCAATTCCACAGGCTGCACATACATCGCCCTAATGCACATGCATAAAATGATGTCAGAAATTGATACTGTCTACTCAAATATCACGCTGCCACGCTACAGTACTAAATACATATATGAAGTACTAATCAGGGGATGAATGATATCCATCTTTCGTATCCTAAGATACACCACTCGGGTACCACCAAAACGTGCTCAAGAAGTTCACACCTTGAACCTGGATATAACAAAATTCCCTCCACATCATGTTATGTTCAATAATACCAGCAGAAGACGAGGAGATTTCCACATTAATTCACAACTTGAGTCCATCAGACCTATGATTCGTTACTTTCTGTTTTAGAAAACAGGCCTTACGAAACTTAAAGAGTAAAGCACTTTCAAAATTTTGCCTTCTTTTGAGCTCTCAAAGGACGTAATCAATCACACCAAATTCTCTGTTCCCGCAATATTTAGTGGCTAGTTCGTGAAGGAGCCTTCTAACGTACCTGGCTCACAATTTTCGCAGCTGCTACATCGACTTCTGCATAACGATCTTCGTTTATAGCATTTTCACTAGAGCCGCTGGCATGCAGCTCTTCCCGCAACGACGCTGCAATCAGATCACACCTCTGCAGGGTGATTGTTATTGGATTAACTTCTTCCTCCTCTTCTTCATCAGAGTCTGACAAAAGTTGAACCTGACGGCTCCGCCCACGACCTGGCTGGTACTCCATATTCTGTAAGCTTTTTGCTAGCGCTTCATCGTCCGCACATTCAACAGCTCCCTCTCTTGTAGTATGGTTACCACCAAACGATCCCTTCTCGTCAGGATCGTCATCATCGCTGTCCTCAATGATTTGGTACCGTCTCCGCCTTTTGTTTCCGTTCCCTTGTTGGAAGTTCGTAACCTGCACAAATAATAAAGTATATTAGATCTCTATCCCATGAAAAAGTATTACATGGATCATTACAAAATTAGAACCAGATGCAATGGAGCATAAAAAGAGAGCAAATATCTGCTCCATCTATCACCAGAAGCCTCCATTCATTATACCGTTGACGTTTTCGTTAATATCACGTCTTCGTCGTCTTCTAGCGATTCGATTGGCCGCTTTGCCATATTAGACTTGCGGTTGAAAGCGAAGTTGTCCAGTTCCGCCACAGACTTGTTCTCGTTAGAATCATCTGCAGAAGAAGTTGCAACTCCGAAAGCTTTCCCGTTCGTGCTGCCATTCCCATTTGCATGATCGGATAAATCTTTCGAAAACGCTTTGTTCTTGTTAAAATATCGCGATGCACTGATAGGCAAGTACTCTTCATCATCCGAAAGCTCCTCAATGCCCTTCATTGTAAAACGTTGTTGTTGATATGTTGAAGTCTAAACAATGCATCAAGAACAGGACAGCTCCCATCAGAGGTACAAATCCAGTGCTCAAGAGATTCACAGCCACAACGCTTCATGAGCAGGCCATGGTTCTTATTTGCGCAAGCTTTTGAAGCAAGAACTATTTTTAACAACACACACCAAAGCAGACAACCAAAACTTCAACAACACCGACACGCACACACACACAACATCAAATTGAGCGCATAAGAAAATAAATATAAGAAAATTAAAAATTACAAGATTAAGAGCAGATATCAACAACTAAAGTTCCAAATGGCACATCGCATTTTCTAACACAAGACGAAGGAGCACACACTAAACGCAAAAATTCTTACCCTCAGAATCCGAACGAACTCGTATGACAGCGCGGAGCTCCCACTCTGCCTCTAGGATCTAGTCCAAACTCACCATTCGATGAAGGTACAACTCTCAGAAGATTCCATAAAAAGACAAAAAACTAAGCTCCCACAAACTCCTCATCCTCACAAAGATCTGGCAAACATCACATTCCGCATCGCCACCAGGACATAAGGACTGGGAAAAACAGGGGAAGAAGCACCGGAGCCTCCAGAGCACTGCGACAAACTTCACATGGAAGCTTTCACTTGCGCAAACGCATCCACACTCACAGATCCGTGGAGCCTCTCCATAGTTTCGATCGATGCATGACTACCATCGCTGGAGCTTCTTATAAACCCTAATCTAGGTCAGGTTTGTCATACCCTCGCCAAATTGCGTGCAGATTTCCAAATGGCAAACCATTGAGCAGGATTAAGAGCCAAAAAAATCGACAACGTCGGAGAAATCGATTTTGAACGGACTGATGGGAGAGTCCAAGGCTTCAAGTTCAATCAATGCTTGAAGAAACAGGGAGTCGACCCCGAAACCCTAATCGAGAGTCCTTTTCGCCGCCGAGCGGGCATGGGGATTCGATCCTGCGCTGATGTGTGGTGCGTCTTAATCCTAAGATTAAGGCTAAATTTTAGAGGGCCATTTCACTTGGGAAAAGCATTATCAACTTATTTGGGTTGAATCAAGCTTAGGAAATATTACTTGTGCATATCTTTCATCGAATCACTGTCTCTTGTTAATACACATTTTTCTAATTTGAAATAAATAGGTAATCAAACTTTCAAGAAAAATATTTTATTGAAAATATTCGATGAATGAATGGTCAACATGATCATATTCAGTTCATTCTTCATGATCCCCAGAATATGGTGGTATTTTGAGGTCTACATTGTTCCAAAGCAATTTTTTTTTTTAAGTTTACAGGAATTTTTTAATTACTTGTTTAAGTATAATCCTCTCAAAATTTTGGAGTAAAAATCTGCAAATGATAAGGTCTAAAATTTTAAAAAAGAAGATTTTAATTTTTAAAGGACCGAGGAGACCACTTTGGGCTTTTTGAAAACAAAGTCTAAATGTTGAAAGACAAAACTTCACCTTTAGAAAGGTCTAGAAAATCCTACTTTTTGAAGTTTAAACACAAATTGAACTTGCAATCGGAAGGGATATTTACTCTAAAATTTTGGGATGATGTACTCAAACAAGAACTAAAGGATCTTATGGTTGAATTTTCTTTAAAAAAATTATTGATGAAGATTTTGGCGTTCTTTAGGGAATGGATATTTTGAAGCAATTTTGAACTTCTAAACATGAAAGAACCTTAGGGTTAAAGTCCTTCAAAAGAAAAATTCAATATTTGTGCCCAATAAATTTTCCATTTTGACAATTGTCAATCCTAAATCCCTCCTTTCAATTTGGAATAAAAGGATGGATTAACATATGAGCCATAGCGGAAGTATTTTATGTATGTCTTAAATGTGAGGCGAGCAAATTAGAAATTGAAGAACTAGAAGAAAATGACGTCTTCAATGAGTCTAAAAGATATGGATTTTATTGCCTTCCAAGCCAAAACATTTATCTAATTGATCAATGAGAGAGAGAGAGAAATATATATATATATATAGAGATGTTTAAAGATTAAAAAATTATTTCTAATTAATGTAATAGAGAGTAGAAATAGGTGAAGGAAATTACTACAAATTAAAAGAAGGGCAATAGACCTTGTTCCATTCAAATAAATGTCACGGTTTTGTATTAATTTCAAATTTAGACAACCTTAAAAAATTTAGAATCCCAACAATAAAATATATGTGTTAACAAACTTTCAACTTATAATAATCCTTATACAATGCGTCATGAGTGTTGAAAGTCATAGCTCTTGGTTTTCAAGGCAACTTATCTTTCATCATTGAACTAAGCACCATGGCTTTATTCTAGCTCTAAGTGGAACAAATCTTATCTTTTTAGAAAACTTACAATGAGAGGTACTTCCTCTCTAAAATTCAAAATTCAACTAGCAAATAATAGAAAACTATATATAAAACAAGAGTGGACTCCATAGTAGAGTGATTGAAGAGAGAGAGATTCTAATCTTTTGACTATTCCCTCTATTTCTAAAGAAGACCTATGTTTCCGCTTTGTATTTTACAAAAGAAACGCGGGTCTTCAAATGTTAAAAATAGAGGTACTATCAAGTATAGGAAATGTAGAAGAGATGATAGAGTGAGATGAAAAAAATGAGAATGATTGAGAATGAATATGTTAAGGATGTGAACTACTGCATTACTTGACTCCCTCATATATGTTGCAAGCTCAACCTTCAAATTTTAAACTTGAATTTCTTGCATCTCATCTTCCACATGCGATTGACTTTGGCATTAAATCTCAATCCTTACACTTCACCTTCTACATATTTCACACACTTCACACACTTCACACTTCACGTGCTTTTAATCAAACCTACCTCCTATAATTCACCTCCCACATGTTGCACATATTTATAATCAAACATATATTTTACACTTCTCACCTAAAAATATCATTACTTTGCTTTGCATCATTTATCCCCTAAAACCTTTAATAAAGATGTTTTAAAATGTTAAAAAATACATCATTGAACATTGATGGATAAATCTAGTATTTACGTGTGCATATTGAAAGATAAATTGACTTTTTATGAATGAGTATTGAATAACAAAAGCCTTTCACATTCATGTTAAAAAAATAATAATAAATAGAATTTGAAAAAAGAACTTTTGTTTCTAATTATTTATAAAACTTTATAAATGTCCATCCCTACGGTTACAATGATCTAGTAATTAAGCAAGACATATCCAATGTTTTGTTTTCTACTATATTTTTTAGAAAGTGTATTAAAAAACAACTTTATAGGCTATTTTAGTCCAAGTGGCCTCTAAACAATAAAATCCTCATAACTTTCATTTCTTTAATTAAATTATCATAAACATCCAATTATAAATAATTTCAAATAAAAAATATTCTAAAAAATTCTAAAAAATACTCTACAACTATATATAAAGCATCATTAATCAAATTAAATATAAGATTTTTTTTTAGGATTTTGAATAGCATAGCCAAACACTATCGCATGCCTAGTAATATGTATAATTAATTTTTATTTATTAATAATGTAAATCAAACCTTATATTTGAATTTAAATAAGCCTAAGTTGTAATAAATGTCTATATGCCCTAAAAAATATAAATCATTATATTTACATTATATACTTATGTTTTTAAAAGAATTCTTATGAATAATAAAATATAATATCATTCACAAATATAAGCACATAAATTTAGAATCTATAATTTAATAAAACTATCTACTCTTGTTACCTAGTCATATTCATGATCATTGGATTAACCATAAAAATTTGCAATAGAATAAAAAGAATTTATTTTTGTTACAATTATATTATCATAATATCAAAGAAATACACATATATTAGTATTATAAGCGCTTTAGAAAAAAATGCATAATTTTCCATTGTGGACCACAAATGGACTATTCTTTCTTTTTCTAATCTTCTTTAACTCATTAAAATCCTTGTATTGCTCCTATGATAATTGAAAAGCATCATTATAGGATAAAAGACAATAATTGAATGGAGCCTTAGCTAATGAATGTTGGTTATTTAAAAACCACCACTTTTAAGCCCAATATAATAGAAATACTTATTTTTGATCACTTAACCCCTAAAGAACCATTGTCCTTTCAAGGGACAAATGAGATTTTGGGCAGGTACCTATGGGCTGAATTTTTGTCTTGATTTTTTGAAATTTTTTTGAAGATAGAAAAATTGATTAGCTTTGTGGGAATATAATTTTTTTTCCAACTGGTGCATGGGAACAAAAGTTATGCCCAAATAAGCTCAAAACAAGGGAGAGTGGGCAACAAAAAAAATTTGAATTTTGAATTTTGAGTTTTTTTTACTTATAGATTATATTTTTGTTTATCTGGTAAGCTTTGATTCATTTCATTTGGATTTGTTATAAGAAAGTTATAGACAATCTTTTTTTGGGACAATTAGAGCATTTTTTTGAAAAAAATAACATGTAGGATTTATTTCTGATTGCATTTTTGCAAATTTTCAAAAACAAAAGTTCCACATGGTTTAGTTTGCTTGCTAGAACAATCTCACCATTGGAATTAGTGCATTTTAATTCCATCTAAAAGATATTAATATTTTAGATTTTCCTTCTATCTCATATCTACTTCTACGTAACAATTTTTTGAAGAATGAAAATTAAGTTTTTTTGAATTTCAATTTTTTCCTAGACTCTCAACTCAATTCTCCACTACAAAAATTTAAAGCTCAAAACTCTGTAGTGCAAAAAATTTAAGTTAAAAATGTTCAAAGTCAAAAAATATAGTCTTGCAATGTCTTGAGAAACTTATTTTTTTCACTTTAAATGCATATATCTTGCAATAGGTGTGGTCAATTTTGAAATTTTGAAATTTTTTCCACACATTCTCATACTAGTTAGGTGTAAGATCCTATGGTTAGATGTGCAAAAAAAAAATTCAAATTTTTTTACTCTTTGCTATAGAAATGGTAGTTTTGAGTGTTTTTTGGCGGAAAAAAGGCCTTGGTCCTTTAGGGGTTAAGCATTTCACTATGTAGGATATAGAAAATTCGACAAAAAATTAAGCTCAATGTGTGCAAACATAAGGATCGGAATTTTTATTTTTATTTTTTCCAAGAATGAATATTTTATTTAAGATAAATGTGGATAATACATTTGAATCCATTCCGGGCTTATAGACTCACCTACTAGGGTTAACTTGGCACTTCTCCCTAAGCAAGGAAGATAGAGAGATGACTGGACAAGAAGGTACAAACGAAAAATCTTTTGTAATTAACATTGCATCCTACTCTTGTCCACAATATGTCACCCTTTACAACCATCATGGGGACTATCCAAAATTGTTACTTCTACCTTATGGACACTTTCATTTTAGAAATGCTCCAATGGTGTATGTATTTGCATCACTTTTCACTTCTATCTAAATTGAGGTGCAACAAAATGCTATTCAAAATATTCAATAGTCTCAAATAGGTCTTATATTTAGGAAGGTAACGAATATGGATAACTCTACCATTGACAAAAAGATTTAGAATTATCAAGAATTTAGAACAATAAGAAAAGTAAGAAATGCAAAACATTGTAATACCAATAGAACCTCTCTTCCTGCATATCCTCTTTATACATAACTTTTAGTAATGGAGTTTGCAAGTGGATCAAATTTGAAGAACATTCTTGAAAAGTAATGTTGGAAGTTGACATTTGTTACATGGCCATTCATTACACCTCTTTGACATTCATAAACCAACACAATGCACTAAGAGAGGTTCTACCTATAAATGAAAGTTGCAAATGCATATAAAGTAGGAGGCTTTGAAATGGAACAAGCATTAAGAACAGACCCTATAAATGGCTGTGTAATTGACATGAGTTGGTTCTGAAATTGACATATATAATCATTTAATGAATCAAGGAAAAAAGCATCATCAATTGCAAGAGCCAATCATTCGCTTTGCTTTCCCCATCTTTCTTTAGAATTGCAAGTGAACCGTTTCTAAAAGACCTAGGGTCATAAATAGGAACCTATGACCCAACTCGTTTGAAAATTCATAAGTAATTCAAAAATGCTTGGAAAAATACGAAACCACTTGGGTCAAATTCCTCATGTATTTCTTTGTCTGAAAATTGAGCTAAAATTATTCCCGTCTAAATGAAATACACGAGAAAGGCAGAGAAAGGCAGAGAAAGGCAGACCAGCCCTTAGATGTGCCATTTCTGAACCTATTAACTGTACCAGGCACATCATATCTCAGCGGCGTTAAATAAAGCAATAATACTTTTATACAGATAACGTGCTTTTGAAGTAGCCAAATTAGACTAGCAGGGTGCTGCACCGACCTCCACGTGCAAAATAGAACCTTCGATAACCATGACATTGCAATTCAACTACAAAATGGAAAAAATGTCAGCTTAACCTATACCGAGATCCGGAAGTAAAGACAACGACAGAACTAACATTATGGTATTATGGACAAAGGCATCCATCGGGAGACTGTAAACCCTAATTAACGTTCAATACACTCAAGCTCATGCTTCATGATAGAGAACTACATCTAATACGTTAATAAGTAACCCTCCGATGATCCCATCATAACTTTGGACTTGAGCGAGTGCACAAGACGCTGCAAGTGCTTCATGCTCCGACCCACCCTATCCTGCGAGACAAGTGGCGTCCCAAAGGCGTTAGAATCGAATGATCACCGACAAACTGGCCCAAATGGTCAAAAATTGTCGCTCTCATATTTATAAGAGACGAAATAAACCGTTTAGGAAGCTTCAAGCAAAATAACCAAAATGTAACAATAGAATGAAGAAATCATACCCTACATTTCTGAACGATAGAAATACGTTTCGAAATTTACAAAAATTGATTATTAGCTTATAAAGAGGAATTTCTACTTTAAAGCCTGGGTGCTTGGGGGTAACGGCAAGAGAAAGAGAATTAATGGGCGTCCGGGGGTCCATGAATTTCATAGCTCGTGGCCATGGCAATATTTTACCTCATTCAAACATTCAAGTCTCTCAAACACAGGAAGCAACTTCCCAGTGAGGAACTGAACATCTTCATTTCGGTCCAAATTCTTCTCCAGATTGATCTCCTGTCTACTTTGCCTGCTTTGAGGCCTTGATAACCTGCCATAGCCAGGATACAACATGATTGAGAAATGGGTAAGATAATGCTCAAGGGATCTCCTCACTCGTCTGAAAAACACCTAGAAAGCGTTTGCACGGATCACGAATCCCTCAATCAAGGATGCGACACTTACTTCTCAAAGTGAAGGTAGAGAATTTCCAGGGCATGCTCCACAAGAAAAAGGAGAGATGACACCTGGCATTCACGGCTCCCAGCTGCACTACAAATCTCCACCATGGCCACATATCTCCTGCATAACATAAGACCAATTGTCAGAATGACTGATCAAGCCTCAAGTGATTCTACAAAGAAATATTTCTTTCGAAGCTCATAAGCAGTCCTCAATATCCACCCTGTTCCTAAAAGATATAGCCCAACGGATGCCACATAAAAATTAATAATTGAATTAAAGATAAGATTTACCTCTTGCGGATGCTATCAGCAGGATCTGAATGCTCTTGTCGACCATATGCCTTGATTATTTCATCCACCTCGTGACGTGAAAGTTCATTAACGTCTTGGAGCTGGAAGAATCAGGCATTCATCATTGGTTCTCTTAGATAAATGTAATGGTATGTTGGTGATCAACATTGTCAAAGAAGTGACCTCATGATCCAATACTGGAAACTGGAACTAGACGTGACCCAAATCATGAATAAAATACCTCCCGAGCATGCACGCAGATTAAGACAACGCTAAAACGGGACATCAAATTTCTAACATATGATAGAAATTTCCAATTGGTACGCATACCCTAGCAAGAAGCAGGGCTTTCTCTTCTAAAGCTGACTCTAGGTCAAGAGATGCTTGTTGCAGAAGATCAGCGACCAGCTTCAGCGTTGGTTGCCTTTGGCGACCCAAGTTATATGGTCCCATTGTCGTAGAGTCTCCAATCTGCAGACAGGAGCACATGTGAAGAATTCTGCGAAATACAGTTCCTGAAGGGCCGCTGATATGGAGAGTTCAAGAACATATACCGGTTCAACCCCTCGTGGTACTAAATCAAAGGTGCAAAAGTGCCTAGACAATCCATCGACCATTTCAGCAAAGAGGAGAAATACAAATGAAGGTTAAAGGAAACTCACATCAGGCTTGAAAATGTGAAAACGTAAGTTGTGCTTCGTGACCAAAGCATACAAATAAGCAATCAGATTGCAACGTACACGAGCCACTTGTAGCTCCATTTTCCTGATAACCTGCCAATATAAAATCCCCGATTATGTTCTGTCCGAGGCACTGACCAAATAAAGAGAATTCAAAACCACTCCACTAAAATATTTATAGAACACCTAGAATTTCAAAAAAAGTAAAAAAGACAAAGTTCATCAACAACAACAAAAACAGCGGCTCAAACCCGAACAGTTATTGCCAATAGTTATCTGTGTCCAATGAATTACCTCTCGCGCTGTGCCAGATGATTCAGACAGTTTCTCTGCCTCACGAATATGCTGTATGAACCGGCTACGAGACTCTGCATCTGGGCAGAAGTATACATAGGCAAGGTTGAACATTGCTTGCGTGTAACCAAATTCAGAAGACTCCTCCACCGGCCATACCTGCGGAGAAAACTTGCCTTATTAATTACCAAACAGCAATCGCCTAAACGAAGTAATTTCTTAAAAGGGAACTCTCTAAATTAGTAATGCCAAGATACCAGATCCTGATGATGTTTGCAACTAGCAAACTGCAAGATACTAACTCGGTACTTAAAATGTGGAGTGGAGTATCAGCAATTGCCAAATTTTTACAGCTAACGACGTCATTACCTTACTGAGGATTGCAGTGGCCAGCTGAAGTTCGTCCAAATCTGCAAGGTGTGGACCTGGGGTGTCATCTCTCATGATTCTATCCAATAGGCCTTGGTGGGATTTGATGAATTCCAAAATTTCAAGAGCAACTTCATCTCGGCCCTGCGTGACGCGAAAGCAGATTGATCAAGGACAGAATAGATCACATCAAATGCTATGATCAAGCAGTAAACTGAAATGAAGTAAACAGTACTGAAGTCATCTTAAATGAGGAAAGATTAGAGTATTAATCAAAATAAGGTCACACAGATGCCAGGCGTTATTTCTTCCCTATTTCCAAGGTAGAAGTTAACTGTTGTAGATGATGAAAATTGTATTCCTTCATTGTCAGCCTTTTAAGAGACGCTCATCTGGGAATCAGCAAAGATCAGGAGAGGTGGGCATGGCAACAGTGTACTTGCATAAAAGAGACGTGCTTACCCCATCTGTCGTTTCTGTGGTGTCAATCAAGGAGGTAAAACAAAGCACCAGGCGAAGAACAGGTGCTACAAGTTGGTGCTGACGATCATGCTGGCTGGGCATCCCTACGCCAACCTTCACTTGCTCCCACTTGGTATCGTCCTGCAACAAAAGTAACTGTGATGAAAAAGCGTTCTAAGCCAGTGTTACCAAAATAGACACTGACTGCGTCAACCAATTACTTTAACACGAAACTCATAAATTATGTTGAATCTCTGAGATGTGGGACTGTCTTACAGTCAGGTGAGCATCGATAGCTCGGCAAGAGGACAAATGACGAAGTGCTCCCATGGCATATAATGTCTGTGCCCCGCGTTTCCTGTTGTGGTACCCCACTCGAAGAAGCAAAGCGAGTTCTGATTCCAATGTATATAATCGACGCAATGAGTCGGCTGAAGGAAGCAATATAGCCTGCAATTACGACCCTCAACAAGCTCATGATTGTTGTATTCAGAGAATAAATACTTCACAAGTGTTAACAAGCATGAAATCGAGTTTTCATACAACATTGCAAATACGCAGTCACGAGAACTCGTGTCTTACTTGATAAGAGTTGCTGCTGATTTCAGCTAAGCACGAATGAAGGAGTCCACGACTCTGTAACTGGCTGAGAAAAACCTGGTGATGGTCGACTGCAAGCAATGCGTCCAGCACATAATAGGCCATTGACTTCCCTATCTCACTACCATTTGTAGCATCTTTTGCCACCTGCCAGGCATAAGACAATTCAGGATTCATGAAACAGTGAAACTGGTTCTAGGAAAAGCAAAACAAATGTTCATAGCATAACGAAAAATAGCCGACCAATGAGCAATTCTGAAAACATCCAAAAGATAAAACACACTGAATTAGAAAGGTTGTAGTACCACATCCACAAGAGCTGTCGCATCTCGCTTGAGAAGGGAGAAATTCACTTGCGCAAGTTCTGCCTGATCTCTATCAAGCTATGAAACAAGCAAAAAAATTGTTAACACAGCCAGAAAATGCAAGTGATGTCGTTTCTACCCCCACTACAATCAATATTTTAAGGATCACCTAAAAAAACCATTCACTCATCCCAAAACAATGGCCACAAGATGTAACACAACCCAAGAAGAAAATGGTTCCGGCAAGCAAGACGAAAATACATAACCTAGTGAACGCTAGATCCTTAATTATAGGGATCATCAAATTTCAATTAGTGAAGTAGGAAAATAAATGTACTACCTTTTCGATTTCCATATCCTCCTCACCGTCACGACCTTCAACCAGCAGAGCTCGCATGACAGAAAGGGGCAAATCTCGGTTCACCATACCTTGGCAGTAATGAAAGTAGCTGAGAAGTGTGGCATATTGCCTGCGCCCTCATAAAAAAGCTACCCTTTCAGTATCACAGTTAACCAGCGAATCACACCATCCTTCTCAAATAAAAGACTGCTGCAGGTTTCTGATAACTACTTGCGTAGTCAACCTGTTGAGAATAGACAGGACCAATGTGACTTCACAGGGATGATATCTGTACCTGCGCCGCAAACTCTCCGAGGATTCGTGTCTCAAAATGGAGGCTAGCAGTTTAGACAAAATTGTATGGCATGCGCTATTGGATAACCGCACCGTAGATAGAACATCAAGGTAAGTGACGTCATCCGTGCTATCGCCGTCACCAGGTGATACAATGCTTTGTTCTTGCAGTTTTGCCATGGTTGTCAAGGCCACCTGCAAGTATGATAGGATGCTCTTAGAACAATAGGCGGATCTAACTGTCGATTCAAACACTAATTTTGCCTCAGTATCCAAGGAAAGAACAATGCGTCCTACCCTATAGTCATACATCAATTCAGAAAATGGAGGAATTTTAAACATTCTGCCAATTGATAGAAACTCCTTACTTGACTTAGCAAGAAGGCCATGCGTAAAGAGCAATCTTGTGAGGTGGTCGCACTTATTGATGCATCCAAAATCCTGTGTTGCCATAAAAAATTAACTGAAATTTCTATAAAGGAAGGTGATCGTCTTGTGAAAAATGCATAAGAAACAATGTGAAAGCAAGCTACTATAAGATATGAACGAGGTTCATATGAATCCTGCTTACCCAAAAACACGATGTTAAAACAAGAATGCGAAGGTGGGCTGAACTACTATATACAATGTTATCTTGATTTCTCAGCACTTTCGAAAACCATTAACATCTGATTAGTGGAAAGTTGCAGCACATTATGACAATCACCATTATGACAATGCTCCTGAAGTTGATACAATAAATTACTTACTCAAAAAGTACATGAGTGCGACTGCCTAGAAAATGAAACCTCCGAGATATAGCAACCTGAGCAAGATATCCACCAAGCAGTGAGAAACCAAACATTCCCAATGTCAACCACACAACTGTAAGAAAATCTGCAGGACTTGAAACAGTCTTTGACCTCCCAGAACATTGTACACCAACGGTGGTGACATGCAACACAAAATATAGGTAGTACCAAGGCAGTTTCACGTGATTAACGAACAGAAATAGGAATGATAGCATTCTTCAAAAGAGCGAACCAAAGAGCATTTTTTTGGCAAGGTGTTGCATCTAGTGAATAGTGAAGCACAGATGAAGAACGAAACAGAACTACAGCACATAAACTTGGGGGAGTGTGGGCTTGCCCAAAACCTAATCTATGGCGAAAATTTCATACATACCTCTACAAGCTGAGACCACCCGACAAGCATGTGCAATTGAGCAGCTTGCTCCTCCAGGTTTTTGTTTCGCTTCCATGCCCAACGTAAGAGCTGTTGTAGTGCATCCCGAAGTTCAGACTGCTTCTGGCCATTTACCAGCAAATTATACTGAACCTCCAGCCTCTTGTATTCCTGGAACACGTTACCTCAAGTCAATCTATTTCATTTTGAAAAATTACTCTAAATTTGCTAGTACCATAGATCTGCTATACCATGCTCTCATAAATACCTGCACTGCTAATTAATTAAGCTCGAGCATCTAATCAGTAGCAAGATATTTTGAGTAATAACCCCCTTTAAACACAAGTGTCCACAAAAGAGAATGACTATTTGCTACCAGTCATAAATATGAGAAGGCTCGAGATTCATGATGCTTGCTTCCATACCTGCCAAAGTAGATCTCTAAATGCAGAGAGGTCGATAAGACGATCCCCACGTTCTGAAATATGGTACACTCCTCCCTGCTCGACTGTAGCAGGACTGCCAAGAATATCATCAACCTGAACATTGCCATTATTAGCATCCAAAGGTATTTTTACAAATTCGGTCATAAGATACTTTAAGAGTTCTTAATCCAAGCAAAACTCAATCGACATAATTCTCGGTTGAACTTGACACTGAGTTTGAGGCGAAATAACATCATTAATGACTTTCTGATAAACAAACCAACACAGAAATTGAATTTAGAAAGAAACACAAACCTTGAGCTCTTCTTTGAGGGCGTGCAACTCCGGTGGGAACTCACTGTGAGATTCAGGAAGCTGAAATTGGAGAATTTCCAGAAGCTCCAACACCTTTATACGAAAACACCACATCAACATTGGTACACTTGCAACATAAATCTATTTATCTTATGAAACAAATCAAATAGTCTGTCAAAAGTTACACGTACTTTGATTTTGTGGATATTGTTGTCGGCGACAGTCAAGGTCAACCGAGCTGGTATAAGGTTGGATGGCATTCCCGTTTCCCAACCAGCAGGTTCTCTCAAAAACAAGCGAGAAAGTAGCCGACGACAGCTATCTCGATGAAAAACGACATCCATATCACCCAAGTGCAGTTCCAGAGCGACCAACTTCAGCAGCCATGCTCTCTGCAAATTATTTTGTAGTCGATCAGAGCTAGCGTTAGTGAACATATCACAACTTGGTACACAGCATTACATGCATAATGCATAGAGTCAACGTGTATAACCTGTTGTAAGCTGCTCACACGCAGTTGTTGATTTGTGCTACGCTTGGGGAGAGGTTCGCACACAAAAGTATCCAAGTGCTGCAAAATTCAGTTCAAACAATGTCGGAACTCGTAGATGGAGACAACGATTGAAGATAATTGACCAAGACCTTTGCAACTCGGATCAGTCATCCAACACAATCACAAAAAAAGGACTGAAAAGATATCAGTAAAGACATCAGAAACTAGACGAAATAAGAAATTCAACTATGACTAACAGTACATAGCCATCATCTGTAGAAGAAGTTAACCATCGATACCCAAAAAGATAACAATTGAATTCTTTAACCCAACTCGTTTGAATGCATGCCGAAAACAGTAAACTTTAGATTACCTTCTACGACGTCCTTTGCTTTTGTATGCACTCATATTCGAACATCACATAAAAGAATCGCACCACTGACCTGAGATGATCACTAATGGTACACTTGGGGTATGACTGACTCACTAAGAAAAAACAAGGAAAATGTGGAGCACCTCGTCCAGTCCAGTCAAGATATACAAACCTTAGAGAAAAACTCGAATTTTTCACCCCTGAGTAGTTCCACGACAGGGCCACAAGTGATCGGATCCACACAAAGTTCGTAAATCAACTGCAAGAACGCCAAAGTTCAGACTTCTGGAAAAATACTTGCAACATCATCATTACGCAAGCACGTGCATCCTAAGCAGCTTACGCCTCCTGAAGTATTACTTCAATTGTGCAGAAAAGTGTAGCAGCATTTTATTGGTATCTCAGTATTCTGACATAAATTTTGTGACGATTTCATGAGCATGAGAATGCAGAAAAGTACAATACTTGTTGCAATACATAATCCGAAAGTAGGTCAATAGAGAAATAGGAAATTACATTAAAACCAATGCCTCTAATTGCAGAAGGACAGAATAACGAATTGTGTAAAAACCCGAAGGTTGTCAAGTCACCTGGAAACCAAGTTCATGCAGTCCAGCGTTCACTTCTGGCCTTGCAAGTGTGTCCAACATATCCAGTATCACTCGTAGACAGCTGCAAGACAAAAAAACTGAGTCAATCTTAAAAAAAAATAGTGTTCTGTTAAAGGCCTATCTGATACTCGACACAAAAAAAGGAGTTTAGTACTATAAAAGAAGAGAACAATTCCTGCCTGAAATGACGCTTCGGTTGAAGCATTGTCCTCTCAACAAGTTGATTGACGTCAAATTTCAGAAGAAGATGTGTCAAATTTGGAGCAGGCTGATCCAGATTGGCCAAGAGAAGCTGCACCAAATATGTTCATGCCATTTAACAAATTCATCAGTCACAGAAAACTATTCCTAAATATCGACAGTGTCAAAAGAGTGTACAGGAACCACCAGGAGCAGGACTTATGCATGACGATTGAAGCGATACAAAATAAACAATTTCAAGAATGTCCTACCGCAGACAAACCCTGGGAGAAAACAAAGAGACGACGAATAATCAACAATTTCTCAGATATGAATGCGAAGAGATGAATTTGTGTAGATAAATAGAGACACTAAGACATACACGTAATATCAGCGAGCCGATATCCTCATCTGGATTTTCCGGAGCTTGAGACTCCTCGGCACGAGTCTCAAGGCAAGCAGCATAGTCTTCTATAAGGTTTGATGCCGCTCCTGCCTCTAAAATAATAGAGACCAGTTGTGGCATTCGTGCACTGAGAGGCAACAGCAGAGTTCGTGATTACAGTCATAGTGCTAGCACGCCAAGTGCGGCATGTATGCTTCCGACATTAAAACATTACTGGCGGCCTTGAGTCCAGTGGGATTCACTCTGTAATTGAAGAAAGTACAGAAAAGGAAGTCTTCAATGACGTAAAGACTTGCAACGTTTATTACCTGAGAAGCTTCATAATTTGCACAGAGCTTCGCTGAATCAATGGTAATGAATCGTATCTCACATACTCCAACACAGTCACAATTTGTCTTATGTCGTGAGACAGAATTACGTCTATTGGCTGTAACAGAAAGAGCAGAGATAAATGAGACAAAAACAGCTGGACAATCATATATCCAAGTTCAATGGTTTAGTCTCTGTAACTAAACTCTACTTGATTTCCAGGCAAGTCATTAAACACACCAATTTCGGATTCGAGACATTCCAATTGGACAAAACTCTCCATAAAATATATGAATGCAAGTGCCTCGTGTACCAATGTTGACACTCAACAGGCAACTAGAATGAGCAAAGGTAAGGAAATACCTGATATACAGGACGCCAAGCCTCTGCAAATAAGTTGTCTTTCGATAAAGCAAGATGTAAAATTTGGAGACAGAGAGAAATTGCGTCCTCCAAAGCCGGACCGTACAGTTGACTCGTGCGTTGCTCCATTACAGAGTTGACAGTCACCATCAAAATACTCATCATATTGCGGTAAATAACTTTACCACTCATCAAATCCTGCAGGATAACGGCCATTCGAGCCAAAATAGAAACGGTTGTCAACCCAAAATCAGCTCAATAATCGTGAGAGTACAAGAATAGCAATTCTTAAGACTTGATCCAATACGTTCTTATACAACCAAATATTCAAAAGCAGGTATTCAATGATGGAGGAATGAAATCGAACAATGAGTTCAACACATACAGTCTACTTCATAATGAGCAGAGATAAATATCGTCAAATACCTTCATCAATTCCATGATTGGCAATCGATTAGGCACTGCCGGAAGACTCGTTACTGTCATCCCTGGTAGAGAGCCTTCTGGAGGAAGGAGGTGATCTGAACTGTACCTCGCATCTTCCTCCGTAAGATGATAAGTACTCAACATCCTACACAAATTGTCAATAAAATAATTACTGCCAATGAGGTTATAACGTCGGCTTGCTCCACCTCAACAAACTGCCTTTACATCCGCGTTTCAGTGCATCAAGCTGATTCTAAAGAAGTACATAATGTCCCCTGACCTACCCACAAAATCGAACTAAAATCTCAGGATCCAATTATGAGATAATAACTGATTTTATGTGCAGGATTACCCTAGATTCAGATTTTGGAGCATGCAACTCCTCTCAAACAACTCAAAAGCTAAATTAATAAGCTAGTATGAAATACTCAAACCACAATTCCAGAGACAACTTAAGCCTTGATGTGCATGTTGGGAAAAGACGACAATGCACAAACTAGACATCCAATAACGGCCAGATAAGGTACACAATAATTCGAAAAGAATGTGAACTCAAACAAAGCTAAGTACAGATATACTCCAATATGCCTTTGGATAAAGTTCATGGGCTACAACACCTAAGTTCGGACAAATGACCAGGCTGTGGTTTACAATAGAGTTATGTGTAAAGTTTCCGGGTCAAATTTCTCGGTCAAATGAACTTCTTGTATCATGCAAGATCTATCACTGCTCTACCATCACAGTCCAGGAATTAAAAAAATCCTTACAACTCAAAATGGCGTAGTGCAGCAGCAACAAGTTCCCATTTCTCCACAGGATTTGCATATGCTCTTTGTGCGTAAGGTGAAAACACTTGATCACGTACGAATCGGAAGATGCCAATGTATCTGAAACCCACCAAAATATTTGCATTTGCTTTACTAAGAACATAGAAAATATTTAGGAGCATTTAGAAAATGGACAACTAGATACGAAACAAAAATGACACGCGCATGTTAAGTAGGCAGATCGAGATGCAAACCACATCTAAGTCGTTGCACGTACCTTGCACCTTTATCAACTGCGTCTGACTCATGCTCAATCAAAACATTGAGCAAATTCAGATAGGAGAGCGTGGAAGGGTACTCTTCCTGCCTAGCCTCCACCTCATTAAGCTCAAAAGTCATGTCATAAACCTGAACTAGAACAAACCTTAAATATTCAATCAATTGCTCAATAAGGACTTCAATCCTTGATAAACCATTGGTTGAAGATTTCACAGCACATCACCAAATGGGAAACGATGGAATAAAGAGAATGTACCTGAGAGGACACTTTCTGCCCTAGGCCATCATTTGCGAGCGGTGTGGCCACCACTGGCAAGTCATATTGCTCTAAAAAGCTCCACACTTTATTCTTCATAACTGGTGACACAGGTACAAAAGTTGCAATCGCGTTCCGCAAAGCCCCCTGAAATAAAGAATGACGGTACAATCGGCAACACCAAAACTTCATCATTTTGACTCATTAATCAATCTGATCTCTTTCAAAGTGCTTGCGAAAGGGCCAGGGTAAATCACAAATAAGTACGCTCAAGTTCTACTTCCAAGTCTGAATATACATTTACCAAGAGGCACCCCATCTTTCGACTAACCTTCAAGTAAGGAGGCACGTTCTCGTACGATAAAAGCTTGAAGAGAGGCTCAATATCCATGAACCACTGAGAACGTTCCATTTCATTACCTTTCTCCATGACCTGTCATAGCAACGACTTTCAATATACATATTTATGAATATTTATGTAGAGAATTCACTGAGTGCAAAAATTCAGCAATCCGGGAGAGGGATTATTCATACCCGTCTCAATACTTCGAGGTAGGCCTGTAATGCACGTGCATCCCCTTCTTGCAAAGGTGGAAGAAAAGATCCTGCAGTTTGAAGGCATTGCCTAAATCGTTGATCATAGACAACTAAAGAGTTAAAAAGTGTTTGCCATCCAAGTGTGCGAATAGCCTTATTTTGGAGCATTTGGTACACTTTCTTCGCTCCTTCTTCACTAGAAGCCTAAAGAGTCATAAAAGCACGGAATCAGAATAGCTCTCAGTAACAGAATGGTCTTTTAAAATAAAATAAATCCGAACAGCCTGCAATTGCAAAACATGAAAGGATCTGCCCTGACTGTGCAAATCAAGAATCACTCTCAGTTCCAGATGGCATTCTTACCAGTGCTCTAAGCATATTGAGAAAGGCAACCAATGTGCGATACGTATTGTGATCCTCCCCAGCAAATCGAACGAAGTTCCAGAGATCTTCGTTGTCCACAATGAGCTCTGGTTCTCTCTGCGTCACACAAACACATTAATAACAGAAATTAATGATCCAGTAAGTGGTGAAGGCATTATGCTATTAAATCTCGAACTGTCCCAACTCTTGGATCTAAAACTAAGCTTCCGCCCTATTCCGCCCTATTACAACTTTGTTGCCTTCATGGTAATCCTTCAGAATAGATGACACCATTGAGTGAAGCACTATGAGAAGCTCAGTTGGTAAAACAATACCAGTAAAGTTTCACATCTAGTTAAAATCGCAAGCAGCTCGTGAGAGCTACACAACCCTAAAGAATCCTCGACTTGCTCCAGCCTACGACCAACCAGAGTAATGAACGGGGTAACACAGAATGTTTGCTCGGAATACCGGAAAATGTTCAAAACGACAAAACGACGAGAACTTGTGTGCTTAATTGGGATCGTATACACACCTGGTAGATCTCACCAATTAGGTTAAGCAAAGAAATGAACGGCTTTGCTTGAAGCTCCACTGCCTGTTGTTGGGCTCTACCATCGACATCAGACATGGTGTCTTTCATATCTACAACATACGGATCCACTGCCACCATAGCTGCATCCTTCATTTCTTTGATCTGTAACATATTACGATGGGTAGTTTAAGGCTTCGCACAAATCAACTTTTGCTATCAACATCCCAAAATCAAGACATCAGAGGACGTTAGACTGCAATGTAGCAGGTGCTTTCGAAGCGACCCAAAACCCACAACCTCCCACGATGACGATCATTGTTCAACTAGACAGTGTTACAAGTGCCTTTAAAAAATAATTCGGGGGGCGCAGAGTACAAGTAGGACTTGCCTTTTCACGACCTGCTGGTTGAGAAAGAAAGCTTGTCATCAACTTATGCAGATATGCATTGTACATAAATACTAAATCTTCATCATCATTCTGTCAAAATAACGAAACAAGCTTTGTAGAATCAGTCGCTTCTTGATGGAGAATAAAAAATAAAAACGAAAGCATGTTTCAGATCAAGCAAAGAACAGCTCCAACAGAAGTCAGCACTTAATTTGGTCTAAAAATATATAGACCAAAACCTAACACTATTCACTTGATGTCATTGACGACCCATTTACATTTGAATTACGATTTGCGTCAATCAACTTGCAAATGAATAACAACAGAACACACTGCACACCTGAAATGTGGCTGTCTGAAGTACTCGAGTGGTGAAAAACTCAAAAACATCATGCTCACACGCACGGATCAGGCACACGCGAGAGTATGTCTCATCTTCAGAGAAAGATCCAGTATCATTGTATTCAGAAGTACCCCTTGTGAGCATCAGATAAACAGCCCACACAAAACGGATCACACCAGTGAACCCCTCTGCAGTCACGCTTAATTCAACTCCATCCATTATCTGCAAATTTGCAAATTCCAAGTGTTACAGGGACTCGTAACAAGATAAACAAGAAAAAGGAGCCATGTCCTACTCATTCAGTACTCTACATTCAGCAAGAGGCATGATATTATATATCAAAAAGAACACCATGTATATTGAGTTCTTCATAATGCTTCATAATGAGATGATTCTTCAAGCCATAAAAACTTGACATAGTCGGACTCCCAGTTCATTTAGTCCAAGTATAAACTCTATAGGGGGAATGGAATCACCAGCTGTTGAAACCCCTTGCGAAAGCCAGAGTCGAGAGCAAGTACGGAACCCATTTCTTGAGATCCTCCTAGAGCATCCGACGTTAATGAATTGGTAAGAGCGAACATAATTGTATATGTAATCTGCATTACACAGCGCAGAAGACGAATAAGGTTTATATTGTAAAACACATCTTAGCAGTGCCCTTGCAAAGACACTTTGCAAAAAATTCACCTGCAGTTTAACAACATCTTGTACTAGACTTTCGTCTGAGGCGCAGTCCTTCAGCAGATTGTACAGGTCCTTCGCCTCTTGTGCATCTGCACAGCATAAGCAATGCATCAACAGACGATTTAGGATTACCAGCAACAACAATCTGGCACCCGAATAAGATGTGAAATACGATTCAATCAAGGGCAAAAGAGAAGTTCGAAGATTATTATATGAGCATAGAGGTATCTCACTTATGCGGACAATAAGGCAGGTGAGCACAAGGCAATGGCAAAGACTGAGTCGCTCCTTTTGAATCACATTACGACGCTGGACCAGTGCACCACGTGAATCCATCACGTAGGGCTCCACTCCAGGTCCTCCTAATCCAGCTGGTTCTTCTCGATTCATTTCCTGCACCGATGTTCAATACACGGCTGATAAAATACCAATCAAGCTCACTTATCAGGTAAGTGACTAGAATGCTTGCGTCCGCTAATTGATCGTCTCTCAATTGCTCTTCTAATAGAAGAGATTCACCGTATCCAACAAAAAAAGATTTGTGAGTGGAAAGCATATGGTAAAAATTATTTTCAAGAAAGGATTTAAGACTCTTCCCAATGAGCAACCAACAGAGCGGCTCTCAACACAAACTCTCGAAGATAGCGATAGATAATTGTAGAAAGCGTCATTGCTTACACATGATTCCAATGCTCAAAAAATTTCGTGAGAAATCCAACACTAAAGTGGAAATAAACAATAAGCGAAAGAGGAGCTAATAAAGCCAACACATAACCATTTCAGAAGAGATACGATATCATCTTATTTGCCATGCTCAATAAATTTAAACAAATAACGTCCTTTTAAACCCTCCTAAATTAAGAATGTCAAATGTCACAAAATGGTCTAATTTCGAGACTTTAAAGCTTTCCTCAAGTTTCTTCAAATATCCTTTTGAAATGCCCTTATAATTAACCCTTAGCCCCTATCATGCAAGATAAATCCCATATATAATCATGGAAACTTCTTGACGCCTGCAATTTATATATTCTCGAGGATTTCAAGCATCCGTACCTTAATTAAGGAGATGAGCCTGGCTCGGAGGCCTCCGTCAAGTAACCTTTCAATATACGATCGAATGTCCGCAATAAGGTCAGGGTCCAACTCATCATCCAACACCACAGCCTGAGGATCACCGAATTTGGCAACAAGTGATCGGCATTTCTTTCACTAGAAATGCCCCTTGAGAGCTCAGGAAACAAATAAATGCCAGAATACAGTCATGTTCACAAATACTTCATAATTTGACGGAAATCGCATAAGTGACGGTAAGAGCACATACTCGAAGTAAAAGTTGCAATGAGGTTATTAAAGCTCTTCGCTCAGTAAACCACAGGCCAGCTGACAACCGAAGTATTTCCACAGGTTCCCGACCTAAGAGATTCCACTGCAACATTGCAATCCAAAATCATCCGAAGAACAGTCGAATATTCTAGATTCAAGTTTTCTGGACTAAGTTTTAGCTAATTAGATTTGCATTTCTCCATATTCTTTTTCAACATCCTGTGTTCTTGAGTTGAAACTTCCCAAACATAACTGATAAACGTTGGAAAACGCTCGAACGCTGAGCTAGAAAGTGAGACACTCTCGAGTGCTCTTCTTCGTAACTATGCCCAAAACATGTCTCGGATACACATGGACAACCATTAATAAATTATAGTGCAGACAGATGCGACTTAACAATTCATACCAGCTAGAATATTAAGATATACAAAGCCGAACATGTTTCTTTTCGAAGAATGCATTTGAAACCCCTCGACAATCGTCGCTAATAATTACTGAAGAACAAAGAGCAAATAAACTGTTGGGTGGACATGTAGCGAAAAGTAATCATATTGCAGTATTGGACATACCTCTTGGTGTGCAGAAACCAGTAAACCCACACAGGTTATTTCATTTAAGTTGTAGTCCTCACTCAACTTGAGCGCCTGTCTCACATCCAATCCACGACAAGCATTTTACACCAAGAACGCTAGAGAGAAGTATGCACTGATTTCGGTCTGGATCACAACACATTTACGATAGGCGCTAAGAAAACAATGAAATAAAAATGAAAATACACAAGATATCCAGAAAATCAACAGAAAATTCCAGGCAAATGATGCCATATCATTTAGCCCAACCACATCACAAGAATAACGAGTATAAAAACAAGAGGTAGACTTCGTGGTTACTTCCATAAGTACATCCAAATTATGCCAACCAGCAAAGTAACGCAGAACAAAAGTCTTACAATTTGTGCATCTTGATTATCAAGTATTGTTGGTGCCGAATTAGGTAATGTCACATCCTTCGATGTTACTTGTGCTCGGTCCTCTGCTTTAGGGCCCTGCCAGAAACAAATGCACTTACTTAAGACACACTCAATTTCATTCAGGACACAGACAGATGATTAGGGGGATACTTTGCCCATCTTAATGATTGCTGCGTGGAATTGCGTGGAATATATCAATTCTTTGATTAGAAATTCTGCCTATCTTATTGATTGGCGCCTTAACACATTTTCAAAGAGGAATGAATACGCCTCCCACTCCAGTTTACGAAGGTTGATGCAATATTCCTTACACTTGGTTGTGAAAGGAACTTTGTTTAAATTACGACGACCAACTACTACACCTGAAATTGCGTGGTTAAGCTTCAAATCAAATGCCAATTACCATAACATTCTAGAGTACACAAGACAGAACACCATCCACTGACCTAAATCGAAGCACAATGGATTAATCTCCAAATCTTTATCGGCCAGCTCAACCACTATCTTAGGCAACCTTTGTGGATGGCCCTCACAAGTTTGAGTACTATTTGGGCAAGAATCGGCATCATGGATGCGGGGCCCGGTATCAGAGCTCCCGATGCAGGGGTGGTATGGCCAGCTCGTTGTGACAACAAACTAACTTCCAGCCTACTCTAAAGAGTCAGAAATCGCTGAGTGCAAAAGTTCCCATCAAACGCAGAGATATATTTGTTACTGAATTGAAGGTGAGCAAGGATTTAAAGGATCATCACATTTCCCGCAAATTTTTCAATTTCCCTTTGTCACAATAACCGGTCCTTGACGTAAACAATACTCAAAGCCAAAGCTCAGAGGATACTGAGAAGACACAACTTCTACCCCAATATTGTCTTTCTAATCTCGTAAGTATCGGGTTAGGGTTCAGGGTTTAGGGTTTAAGAAAACCAGGCACGGCATTTCGAGAGGGCACATTCATGTTCCCCAAACTTCCGTCTGACGTGCATTCAACCCCAGTCCTCTATGCTTTAAGGATGTAACTCCTGTGGAGAAGAGTAAAATCAAATTTCATCTATCGAAAACTAGCCCTATATTTGCTTCACGCCCGCAAATTTCAAAGCCTGAATTTCCAATATTGTCACCAGAACGATGATAGCCATCAATCCATATGAAAAATTGAAAGTCCAAACCCCTCCACGAGGAATTCGCCACTTCCATGAATTTGAGGAACGCTGAGGAATTACCAAACAGTCGTGCCCTAATCACAAGGAAACGCTCCTTCTCAAACCATTTCGACTCGCTCTTAACAGGTGCACACAATGCAGATCTTCCATCAGCATCCTTAAGCTGAATTCAAACCAGGAGTATAGCCGTGCAACTGCTTTCGCTTGGAGTGGTCTACCTAAACCCTAAAACCATGAGTGGCACCATGCATTGTGCATTCTACAGTAATTTTGTGGTAACCACAGGAGCCAGGGTTTAGGATCCCCGTTTCCAATCGCACGGAGCCCTTCTCCTCCTCCATTCCTAACCTCCGCTAGAATCGAAATGCCACATCCATTTCCACCTCCGGATAATCCACAATTACGATACCTCACAAGCTCGTCATCACGGCGTGATTCTCACGCCAGTAAATTTCCCACTTCAACACAAACCTCCAAATACCAAGAAAACACAAACGAGAAAACAAAAAAAACTGACGTCAGTGATCCACTTACAGGATACTTGAGAAATGCCTGCAAATCGGGCAGACAGACGTGCAACGCATGCGAGAGGTCAGCTCGATGGTGAGGAGCAGGATTGGGCGTCAACAATGCCGCCTCCACGACCGCCAGGAGACGTCGGTAAGACACCATGGTGACGAAACAAATAAACAAGCTTCCACAATCCCTCGACTACGCCACTCCCAGACCTCCAGTACCCCCAATCTCTGCAACTATAAGCTCTGCACCTCCAATCGCCAAATTTCTAATGCAAATGGAAACCTACAAGCCAGGCAGAGAAGCGCAGCATGGCGGACACTGCTGCGGATCCATGAGCTTGGTCCTCCAAGCTGGCTCCCGACTAACTTAGGTTTTCTCACGATTGTTGCAGAAGTGTTTGAATGGGCATTGGATTGAAGAGCTTGACAAGGTTCGCGGGGCACAGCCAGAGTCCCGTTCAAAAAACGCTTCAATTCGCAGGACTGAACAAGGTCGGCACTTGTCCAGGGCTGGGTTGAGGACTGGGGCAATCCCCTGTGGGGCGGGTATAGGGAGGCTTAAGGTATCAGTCTTTATTACTGATATTGGTTTATTATAATATATTATGTTTATTATTCAAAAAATGTACTCCCTCCGTCCCAAAATGATCTTCCTGTTACATTACATGTTCTAGATTAAGCTTTAAAATGACAATTTTTAAATTTTTTTTGGACAAGTAAGTAGATTTTAATGTGGTCCTGCTGTTCTAAAAATTTGAGCTATATATTAGATGTGAAAGTTATGGTGGATTAAAGAGGCGCAATCTTTAACCAATTTTTTAGAGCACCATTGGCCAATCAATCCATAATTCCCACGCTGTGGAGTTGCACCTTTTCCCTTCCCGTGGTGTGTGTTGGCATGGCTCTGAACAACTCATCTTCTGGATTCACATGCCCGGAAAGTCACTTGAAATGCGCAAAGTCGAGAGTCAAATGGAATTACAGAAAATCCCCAAAGTATGTACAGTTGCCCATCCTTGCCTGACTATATTCAGGCATGCTAATATTAATTGTTGTATCACATTGTAATTACAATGTAATTACTGTATTACATTGTATTCAATTATTATTTGATTCTCTTGGGCCCAGTTGCCCCCTTGTCATGATGTCCGTGGAGATAATTTTCTTGGTCCTACTATGCACAACCAAAAGGCTTGATTTCCTAGGGTTTTCTTCCACGTCACAATAGGAAGATCATTTCGGGTCACAAAAATATGGCAAACAAGAAGATCATTTGGGGACGGAGGGAATAAATGATTTTTGTATATACATCAATAACTAATTATTCTTCCAAATTGCATGTATAATGCACCTTTATAATTCATTCACTACAATAAGGTAGGAGGCTCGTAAAGCAACCCTTTAAGGGCTGGTCGGCCTTTCTGATGGATTTGAGATGCCCTAAAATATTTTTTATTTATTTTTCATTTGAAGAAAAATTGATGCGGAATCTAACACAAGTGGTTTCATGTTTTTTGGAGCATTTATGAATTACTTATGAATTTCCATAGAATTTTGTCATAAACACCTATTACTGATCCTAGACCTCACAAAATCCACACATGTGCAGTCTGAAAAAAGATATGACTTGACCAAAAACAAACACTACAGCATTCAAAATATAATGCACAAGGTTCCTAAATGTGACCCTTACTAAACTTAAACAAACCTTACATTCTTTTAACATTTGTAAGAAGGCAATTGGGCAATCATTTCTCATTTAGAAAAATGAAGCGGATACACCCTGGATTTCAAATGGACCCTCCTTAGCTCTTATTCCATCCATTGACAAGCCTTAATTATGCTCTCACATTGTTAGTAGTCCATTTTAGAACCATTTACTATCCATTTCAAAACTCCCTACAAGATTGTTTGAAGAAGAAGGTCGCAATAAGAGCCTCCTACCTTACTGCAAGAAGCTTTGATGTTGCAACTTCTACATTCATTATAATTTCTCTTATAATTTAATGGATACCGGTAGTACAAAAAATAAATTTGTATCAAGGAATAACTCCAAAAACATGGTTGAATTATTAAGTCAATGTTGTAACTGGTATTACATCATTCTAATTCAAGATTAAAAGGTCTAATTTCATTTCATTAGAAAGATTTAGATTTGGGGTTAACTTTGATTTTTAATCATTTTTTTCTTGTTTCTTGTTATATTTTTATAAAATAAAAGGTGTATATTTTTTATTGGAGAAATGTTTCTGAAGCTAAATTTCTGAAGGGTGTAAGCATTACAAAAAATATGAGGCCTCCGGAAGGCCGTTAAGCTTGGACCCCCGTAGTGATACTACGGAGTTTTTTTCCAAAAAAAAAAATTCAGAAACTGAAATTCTGACGTGGTCGAAGTTCCACACCAGCGCTGACGTCAGCGCCACATCAGCGTGACGTCACTTTTTAATTTTTTTTTTCGGGAAAAAAAAAAATTATTTTTTTTTTTCAAAAAAAAAAGATTTATTTATTTATTTTTTCCGTAATATCACCCGCGGGTCCCGAAAATCAGCACTCACGGCCTTGTTGAGGCCTCATATTTTTTGTAATGGCACAATAACTGTAATAATAAAGACCACAGCAAAGTTACAAATGAAATCAGTATAGGGCAGATAACCCATTTTAACCACTTAAAAGGAATCAAGCACATTTGGAGCATAGGTTGTTTGAGTGTTGAATTTTTCCCATGTATACAAATACAATTTGGAAGAATTGCATATTTTTCTATAATTTTATTACATAATAACTATATTTTTTAGTGAAGATTCTTTTTTATCTATAATAGTCATATAGACCTTTGTATTTATGACCATAAGCTAATTGCAAAATAGATCAAGGGCTAGTTGCAATATGGACAACCTTGCAACCAATCATAATGTGCCACAACTTCAAGGAAATAGAGTAGTCTATAAATTGAAATTGTGGTGGTAGTTGAAAATGGGTCAACTACTATAAGGTCACTCAAAAGCATTGTAAAATCATGAATAAGAACATATGTAAAGATTTTTCTTAAACAAGTAGATAAAGACAAAATGAGGCAATTTTTGTAACAATTTGATTTATCATGAATAAAATATTGCTAGATATTGCAACAAAATTGAACAAATTCATCTTGAAGCCTACATAACTTATTCCATCAAATTTAGGATTTTACTAGTGATTACCATATTTAGGAGATGTAATGTAAAGGAAATGTCAAGGGTATAAAAAATAGAGAATAAGAAGTATAATAGTACACAAGAATAGCTCTCACATAAATATATTACACTAGATTGATAATTGGACAAGATACAAGACAAGGTGATATTGAAGGAATGCTCTAAAATTGGTGTTGGCAAAACTGAAGAGTCCCTTGTCTTATTTCTTATTTCTACTAGTGGTTGGAATCTTTGAAAAAAATTCTAGAAGTCTATAGAAGCTTTTGAAAGTTAATAGACTCTCATCCCTCGATGGTAATCTAATATCTTATAGAACTTCTAGAAGTCTATGACATCACCTTTCATCCTAGCGACAAGTCCCACGAGGAGCATAAGTGATTCTTGTTTTACATTTGCAAAAACTCAAAGATACAACAAATAGTATACAACATTGGCTTTCCGTTGGTCTCTTGACAAATAATAGACATGGCCACTCAACCATCAGACCTTCAAAAGAACTTTCACAAGACAAAACCCAAGATATTGTTCAATGTTGAAACCTTCAAAATATCCTAGAAGGTAACTTCTAAGCAATTGGGTTTCATACTTCTAATCTATGTTAAGAAGATCACTAAGGCTGTAAAACATCAAGTTGAAGATTATTATGTCATAGTTGATCAATTCAATGTCATTTTTGTAGCACGAAAGATCCACCTTTATCTTAAAGTTGTGGTGGTAAAGGATTTGTAGGTTGCAATGATTGATTCCATAATTGAGACACAGAAAGGTCAAGCTTAAACTTTAAATTGTTCTTGGAATCTAAAGAATCTCTAAAAAAAACTCTAGCTAGACATATTGGAGTTTGACAAGTAAACTATCAAAAAACTAAATAAGTATTAAACAGACAAAGAGGTTGTATTTAGAAATGAATGTCGCACTGTCTTGCCGTTCTTAGGTAGCTCTACTTGCTTTATATACAATTTTAGGTGGCAATATAGAGGCTTCAACAAGAAGTTATTGTTGAACAAGTCGTGGTTTATAGGGGTAAAATTGATTGAAGTCCTATACATTTTAAGACCTACGCATTAGTCACATTAATTATTTGTTCCCATAATTATGGGTTCATTGATGTTTCACCAATGTATAAGATATTTCATCTTGCTTCATCTTCGGCAAGAATCAAGTACTTTTTTAGCTTCATATTCTTTGCAGTTGTCGATTTTGATGCAAGACAATGGTAGTTGCGTCTTTTCTAGTATATTTGATTCCTAGCAATTGAAGGTTCTAAGAGTTAAACATGAAAAATTGGATGTACCTACATAGATGTTGGTAGCTCAAACCAATAAGCAATTGGATTGACTTGTCGTTGAATATAAAATGGCCCCAATCTTCAATAGTTCAACTTGTTACAAACTTAGGTAGTCTTGATGTTCCATCAAAAGAATCTTACTTTGCCTCCACTTTAGAATGAAGATGATTCTTTTTTATAAATTTTATCTGCAAATGCTTTATAAACACTTTGAGCTTCCTATAAGTGAAGTTTTATATTTTTTGGAACTGTCATAGTTGTGTTATAAAATTGTCAACTATAGGGTTGTCATTCTTTGATAGAATGAAAATATCAACTTTGCATGGTATCCATAATTGATATAAAATAGTATTTGTTGAATTGATGCATAAACGATGTTGTTATACACAAACTCAACCACTGGCAAATACAAGATTCAATCATCTTGTTAATAGTTGATATTGCAACATAAATACTAGTCTAAAATTTGATTGACGCACTTCGTTTGATCATTAGTTTGTAGGTGATAGTAGTAGAGAGCTTGAGTATACCTTAGCAAAATTTCAAAGAGAGATCTCCAAAATTTTGATATAAATTGCGGTCCTCGATTTGATATGGTGTCATCTAATAATTCATGGTATCAAATAAATATTATTCGAAAAGAATACTATTGTTTCTTCTCGAATGATTGTCAATTTGCATCATTTTTATGAATTGATTAACAATTTTGAATATAGTTTCAAAAAAGTTTGGTGGAAACTAGTCTGAAATAAGTAGTAGCTATAAAAGTCTATATGGTCAAGATTGTGAATTCTTCAATCTAGAGCATGCATTACAAGAGAGCACAAAGTACTTGACGCCCTTTCACATTTGAGGCCACCAAAAATTTTGAGGAATGAGTTCTAATGTTTTGTTGAATCAAGAATCTCTAATAGCTAGAAAATGATGACAAGCTTGAATTGAAGAACTCGAAGGGTTATAGAGCTTTTTAGCACTATAAGAAACCCGAGTTTTTTTAAATGTCTTTAAGAATGTGAGAACATGTTTTGCATGATGTGGAAGTAATCCTCATAGATGTCTCCTAAAATTTGTTATAACCGACGGGCCAAAAACGTGCAAAAATCACAAAAAATATGCAAGACTTTAGGTCATTTTTTCCTAACGTCAAAAAAACGTAGTTCATAAAGCTCTCCAAAATGCACCATGTGTTGGACAAATCACTGCCACATAAGCACAACATAGGCAGGCAGTGCCACATGGGATACTTTTTCATCCATCCGATGAGTGATGTGGATTGTAACTTGGACCCCACCAATTTCTGATGTGGTAGTTGGTTTTGGTGACATGGTAGTTGGTTTCGGTTTTAATTTATGGTTTGGGAGATGTTAGTTTAGACGTCTTTTAAGACATTGATTGGTGTGTATCCTACCCATAAAATAAAATCAACAAAAAATTATTATTTAAAATAAATTAAAGAGTAAAATAAAATGAATAAGCAAAATATATGAATTTAGTTATTTAGCAAGAATTAAAGAAAACTTATCATCTACCATCAAGAGAATTTTTGATGGCAAAATGAAGGAATTCTTTAATTGAAAGTTAGTGAGAATGAAGGATAGAGAGGTCATATTTATATCTATTCTGCATCCATGGTGAATCAAAAGATATGGAATAACTAGAATATGGGAACTTGACCATTGTACATCTTGACATTGTTTAAGACATCTGGATGTTGTTTTAGATATTTGGATCATGTTGTTTCAGATAATTTACATTAAATATAGTTTTTGCTTTACATATCCCATATTAATTGTCTCACTTCCTACCACCCCACTTGTATAAAGATCTTTTTTTTCCTCTATAGTGCACATCCATCCATTTCCCTTTTTTTGCAAAGCATGCCATGTGGTTGCCCATGTCCTAAATTTTTTACATATGGTCAACATTTTATCATAGACCATAGTAATTTTTACTAACTTATCTATAGTCAAAATGGGTCTATTTGCTAATGTGGACTTCCTATGTTCGTATGGACGTCTTTTGAAAACGTACAAATGTTTCCTTGAACGTTACACAAAACATGTTCGTCTTGAATTACATCCATCAAACCGCATTTTTCATAAAACATGTACGCGTCTACCTCAACATCACTCAAAATTTAGACTCTCTAGACCGTTGACCAACAAATGCGTTGACGTCTTACAGAACGTGTACATGTTTTTCTTTTACAACATTAAAAACGCGGTTTTCTTATAGTGTGGAAAATGGAGGAGCTTTTCAAAATATAAGAGGCCATCTACCAACTTAAATTTGTCTCAATCTTTATTTGAGCATTGCTTAATGTGAAGAATTAGAAGGTTTGTTGCTAATGTTGCATGAAGTTGATAAAAAAATAATTAATCAACTGACATTGCCATAGTTGCTATGCAAAGTAAAAAATGCTGAAGTTTGAGAAGAGTTATTTGTAGTTGATCATATGTTGTTTCTCCTTTTGACATAAGATTTGATCTCTGGAACAAGACATCTAACAACCCTTGTTGTTTTCTAGGTTAATGTATGATAGGAAAGTTGAAGCAAGATAATAATATGTTCCAACAAACCTAGCAATGATTTAAAATATGAATAGACATGAAATATTCAAAATTATTGTGATATGTGTATATAGTCACCTAATAGTACCTTTGAGGAAGTGGCACCATTCTTGAAACAAGTCTATAATTGCATGGAATTTTTTATTATGCATTAGATGTTTTAGGGGGATTGGAGGGCCATTTTAGGCCTATTTCCCATGCTATAAACTAGTCAATGTTGATCATAATTTTAAAAGATTAAAAGATTAATTAACTATTAATATTTGACGTATCTAAAATTTGGCCGTGTTAGACTGTTGATGTAACATAGTTTCCACAATCTGAGAACTTAGAGGAACTCACGGCCTTATTGAACACTTTAATATCATCTAATGGATCTCATCATTGATTTCCGCAACTAAATTTTTTTTGAATAAAATATGACTCAATATAGTCATTTTTCTCCTCCATTTGTAATAATACTACTCTTACTGCAAAATGCGAAGCATTAACCTCCATATAAAAGAATTTGGAAAATTTGAATCGATTAAAATTAAAGTTGATGTAAACGCTTTCTTTGCTTCAGTTCTCCATTCTAGCTTATTTTGCATGTCAATGGAGTTGGTGGAGTAGCTATTTGAGAATAATTCCTAAAGAAGATTCGATAATAGTCAATAAATCTAAATAAACATTGCATACCATACACTATTTAAGGATTTGACCACTTCATGATAGCTTGAATCTTTTTAGTATCCACAAAGTCATAAACAAGTCTTGGTTGGAGATTATATATCCCCAAAACTCTACTTGTAGTTGATGAAATATGCATTTATCTAATTTGGCATATAATCCAAAATCTTGTAACATTTGGACTTAAAAATTAATAAATCAAAATGTTGTCCAAATAACATACAACAAGCTTATTCTATAACTCGTGAAAGACATTGTTCATCAAATGTTGAAGATAATTGGTGTATTTGTAAGTCCAAATGGCATGACCTAATATTTGAAATGCCTGTACTTTGTTCAAAATGAAATCTTCCATTCATCTTTTTTTTTCACACGTATCAAATTATATGCTCTACAGAAATCAATCTAAATGTAGAGCTTCACTTGTCCTAAATTTATTACAAAGTTAGGATTTTATTAGCAACAAGTAACAATTTTTCACCCGCCGTTATCTTGTTTAGTCTTTAATAACCAATTCACATTTATAAGGAGCCGTATTTTTTCTTGACAAACATAATTGGTGCTTTTGAAAAGGACTTAAAATGCCAAATAAAGTTCATTAGTGAGGTTTTCTTTGATGTGATCCTTCAGTGCAGAAAGCTTGTTTTGCAACAAATTATAAAGTGAACTAAATGGTTATCGAACCCCATCTTAAAGATCAATGGTACAATCATATAGACAATATTCCGGTAAAATGTTGGTATTCAAATCTTTTTTTTGAATATGTCTCGAAATTCTTTGTACTTTTTTGGAATGTTTGTTGAAGTGGTGCCTTGTTCACACTTTGGAGTTGCATAAATATCAAAGAAAATATTGGTTTTTGCAGCTTTTATATAAGTTCTCGCTTCAATAAATAAAGGCTTGATGGTTGAAGGCTTTTGCATAAATTTTATCACAATTGGTTCTATTAGAAATGACAATTTCCATAATTTTCAATTTATTGATGGGTTGTATATTTCAAGTTAAAAAAGTCCCAAAATAACAAGGTTGAGAAGAATTCTCCCGGGGTTTCAAATAACATTAAATACTACAAAACTATTATGACCACCAATCAAGACTTTTAATGGCATAGTTTTGTAAGTAACATGTCCAAAGGCCAAGGGATGGTCATCTTTGACTTCTACATGTATAAGGACTAGTTTTTATTGGTAGGAATTTTATGAAGTTTTACAAAATCTTCATCCAAAAAACATACAAAAACTACTCAAGTTAATTCAATTAGCATGCTGTGCCCCATAATAATAAAACTAACAATTATACTAATATAAAATTATAAAAATTAGCAAGGAATAATACTAAAAAAGTTCATATTATTCTAGATAAAATCCATATAGAGTAGTCTACGCTATTTTTGTAGTATCTTTTACATTCCAATATTTAGTGTAATCATCATCCAACTTTCATCCATTTTCATTCATCACATTTTGATCTAAAAATTCATGCACATTAGTGCAATGGGACTTGCAATAATTGAATTGTGTAGTATCTATTTGGCACAAATTCAAAGATGACTGAAGGCTTATTTACACAACACGATCTTTCATTTGGGGCATTCCTAACTCTCGCTTTCAGATTTTCCTCCATGGTCAACACGGCCTGAGCCGGAGGTTCTGTTCACTTCGATTCTCTCGGAAGCTCGCTCATCATAGAGCCGAAATTGAGCTTATTAACGTACTGTAGGCATCATGCATGCATGTTGCAATGAGTGTTCATGGGGAGTGTTTGACAATCCTGCAAAGCTGGTGGATTTAGGTGTGATGATAATTGGCACGTTTTCTTCGGGTGAGTACGTTGTACTTTCTTTATATTACGGAGTATTTAGTTTGATTGTGGATGAGAGTCATTTCCAAGTGAAAGTATGGGTTTGCAACTGATGGACACAACTTGAGTTGCAGATTCTCTGTCAGGCATTCATTCACGAACTACAAGGTTAGCCTGCATTCTCTCGGTTTTACCGTTGTCCCTTGAGTCGTCCTTGGCTTCTACGATCGTAGCAATTACGTCTTTCCTTTGCAAATTGAATCCCTTAAATCACCTCTTAGTTATTAGTACTCGAGCGTTGATTTCCACACTGTCTTTAGAGTGGCAGTGGAGAATCTTTCACTGGGCAATTCTCCCGACATTTCTATTTGGCGGCGCAGATTAGTACGTATTCTAATGCAAAAAATCTGCATGTACAGGAGTACTTTTGGCGTGGATCATAGACTTGCAACTGGACATCCTGGGGTGGACATACTAGTGTCTCAGAGGTGAATCGCAGATCGATAGAAGCCACTCTGCGCAAGGGAAGTAATTCAGTCCCGTAGAGCTAGAGATCGACACTATGAACTGGGACTGTGCCGATCGATGTGCAATCTACGTGAAGCTTCCACTGGTTTCCGCTTCCACGATTAGCTGAACTGATCCTCTTAAGAACGATTCCCAATATTTAGTTGAGAAGTGGACTTCATTGGCCGTCTCTCGTCATGAGAGTGCTTGAACACTAAACTCCTAAACCCCGCAGTTGAGATTTTGTAAGCATTTAACGTATTTGATTCATCGTTGCACACGTTGTACCCAATGAACTACATAATTATGTAACCTGAGACCCTGTGAATGAGCTCCTGTCTGATCCTCTTGGTAGTAGATAACCAAGGCAGTGTCGCTAGGGAAAAGCTGATCGAGGACGTGCCCTCCAAATTCTCGAGTGAGGTTGCTGATTTGTTTCGACATTGCACAAAGTGAATCGGAGGTGAATATTATTGTCAATGAAGAAGTAACCACGAGCTGGGACCTGGTGAATGAGCTCTCGATCCACCCTTCTTGCAAGCAAACGATGAAGACACTGAAGCTCAAACCAGAGAGGCCGTCCAGTACTTCCAGAGCGCTCAAAGCAATAGTGGCCATTCTATTTCTAACAAACCTCCTCCTGCTTCTGTCTCTCTTCCAAGCCAGGAACATCTCGCAAGAGTTCAGAATAGGCTCAGAGTTTCCTTGCAGCACCCCAACGCCATTGCGGGCGCCCTCTCCAACTCACCACACCACACTGTATCCCGTGACCCTGGACACCAGCAGCCTCTCCACCGCGCGCGGTGAGCTTCGCACATTCAAGGCTCACGGCATCGCCTCCCACTTGCTCATCGAGTTCGGCGCCTACAGAACCTCCCCGAACAAATTCTCAGTCGTAACTCTAATCAGAAAGCGCTTTCACGACATCCACGACCCGCCCTACACCTGCTCGTGGCGATTCAGGGACAAAAGTCACACAACCACAACAGCTACCAACACATGGACGATCAAGCCTGACTGGAACCTCGGCACAATTTATGGAACCCTTGTGGTGGTGTGCACGTTCAGTGAGGACGTCGGTAGCAATGGCTCCGGCGGGGAGCTCGTGTTGACAGTGGGCTACGGCGACGGGTTCCGCCCTCCAGAGTCTTTCGTTGCGCTTCGTGAGCTTCCGGGCGAGTACAACGCCAGCAAATGGACTCCCCCGTTCCCTTACGAGATCACGTTCTGCGTTTCCAGGTTGTATGGCGACGTGAGTCCCCAGCGCATCCGAGAGTGGCTTGCATACCATGCGCTTCTGTTTGGGAATGGGACGCACTTCTTGTTCCATGACGCGGGGGGAGTGACGGTGGAGGTTTTTGAGGTGCTGAAGCCGTGGATGGAGCGTGGGTGGGTTAGTGTGCAGGATTTGAACGGGTTGGAGGTGTATGAGGGGAGATCGCACCACCAATTCGCCATGCTAAATGATTGTATGTTGAGGGCGCAAAGGATGTCGAACTGGACGTTTTTCTTTGATGTTGATGAGTATCTGTTTGTTCCGGGAGGGAGGAGCTTGCGGGAGGTTTTGGTGGAGAGTGAAGGAAGGAGGAAGACGCAGATTCGGATGAAGACGGTCAAAATGTCGGACACGCTTTGTAGCGTGGATCCGTATGTAGACGACACCACACGGGATGCCAATAACGCAAGGTGTGTGTGTCTCTCACCCCCGCACTAAAGTTTAACCGTGCTGCTACAGTTCTTTACTTCAAAAAGGCGGAAATGATCTAAATTGGCAACTTAATTGTACGTCCCATTTTTCAGAACCTTAGATGGATAACAGTTCTAGATCTAAGAGCTTTGTACACTTGAATGTCACAATTTAACGGGTTTGGTCATACTTCTACACTCGAACCTCCTCGCTTTGGTCCATCGAGTACCCGAGTCTCAACTTTTTCACTATATAACATGCATAATTTGAATCACAGTTATGAAGAACGGCGTCAATTTGAATACTTTGAGATGGTTTTCAATCACATCGGAGAGGTTAACGTCAATTTCGTTGAATGGGCGAGATTCCAAGGCCACCTGAAACGTACATCGATACTAAGTTTTAGAGCTTCGTGCAGATGAGTGTCAATCACAGTTTCTGGTCATAACAAAGAGGTTTGAGAGCACATCCATGTCAAATTCGGGTTTCGTTACTCAGGTTTCGTTCCCAAAGCTCATGTGCAGTATCAATTCGAGCTACTTGCTCGTGCAGAAAATGGGCGTTCGAGAAACTGGTGTACGCGAACTGCAACTACGGATGGGAACCGATGGAGACACGGAAGTATGCATTGCAGCCCCGGGAGGCCATCGCCACGGGAGTGCACATGTGTGAGTACATGAAAGGAGGAGGGGAAACCTGGGACCCAGAGGAATCGGAGCTTCGTCTCTACCATTACCATGGCACCATCCCCGTGAAGGGCGAAGTGTGCCGCGAGTTCACCAACGGAACCGACGGCTCGTGGTTCACCAACTGCACTGTGGATCGCACCATGACCCCTCTCGCTGCGAAAGTGAAGCAATTCGAAATTGACGCTCTCGGCAAGCAGCCGTTCATGGAACTTGCGTGAAGAAGAAGACGGAGTCGCTTCAATTCGACCATTCTCTGTGGGGACTGCGACATTTGCGTATCGTACTCAGTCTGCTTCACAATTTGTTCTCTTTACACAATCCCGTTGCAATTTTCACCAGGAAAAAGCGCTAAAGGACATGGCAATCATAAGAACATAGGGACTAGACAATAAGCTCTCAAATCAAATGAGTCACTAGGAAAAAATTCAAGTCAATGACATTCTCCTTTTGTTCTTTTGCCTCTCGATTTGATTTGAAGCTTCTTAGATGTTCCTCAAAATTCCCCATGAATAACTTGCATCGAGATTTTATTGCATTTGTCAACACTCTCATCTAAAATTTCTAACCTATGTGGCTTCATTTGGTTTGAATTTTTTTATTTTTTATTCTCTTTTGATCAGACTTCTTTTTCTAGTCTCAAGGTGGATTACAAAATCTTGACTCTAAAACCTTATAAAGGCGTGCAAAATAATTGCACATTTTTATTTGAAACAATTAAGGTAGCAACAAATATGATGTAGGGATATATTTCAATTTTTTTTTTTCATGCAACTTTTGAAGTTACACATGAACTTATAATCAACTTCCAACCTCCATATCTCTTATTCTATACAATACTTCGAATATTAGAATTGATTAAGAAATTGAATCCACAGGTGTTCAGTTAGTTCAGAAATGTAGTTTGCACTCCATTGATTATCAAATACACTTCCAAGAGATCAAAGGAAAAACACACAACATGAAAACTAAAGTTAGATTTAAACAATGCAAAAAGGCCTCATAGATCTTCCTCCACACTTCATTAACTTATCCTTCAAACCACATACCTTGCCCAAGGAGCTCAAAAAATCTTCAGGAAAACTCTTCTTATATTCAACTACATGTGAATTTCCTTGGAATCATTCTCTTTGTCTTCACAAGATGCATATATCAATATTAACCGGTCATTTGAATATGCTACATGATGCTTATATAAAAAAGATTCTGAAGTTTAAGTTTGGATAGCCCTCCTCCAGGCCATGGGCAATCTCAAAGCTACCATTCCCAATTTTTATCAAACTTTCCAATGCAAAAAATGCAAGTTCAAATTATGAATTAAAACCCCAAGACTGATAGATGCATATGTCCTGAATCACAATTTTCCGCAGCACTTTTTCAATCATTCTAGCTGCGTTACCTTCACCACCATAGCCCACCGGACCATTGCGACAGCGGCACAACTCATCAAAAAACAGTGTGCGCGCAAGGAGAGGAAAGGAGAGAGACAGAGCCCCAAAACCTAACCCTAAACGGTCAAAGCGGAAACCGGAATACTATTTGCATGGGAGTAGTGAGTTCGTGAGGAAATGGAAATCTGACACGTCAGTGCGGTCCCGTAGTCTAGCGGTCAGGACATTGGACTCTGAATCCAGTAACGCGAGTTCAAATCTCGCCGGGACCTTCGTCTCTCCAAGCTTTCAAGGGAATGGAGCTCCACTGGTCGGAACCTCCTTTTTTTCCCTCTTTTGCCTTGAATCCAGATTTGCAAATGCACCCCAGTCCTTCTCTTACTTATTAGTATCACATCCGCTTCTCTCACACCAAACCTTTGTGAAGCAAAGAGCCATTCAGATAAGTTTACTTGCCCATCTTTGCAAATGCAGGCAAGTGCAATGGATGTCAAATTCCCAGCTTTCGAAGTGGGAGTTAAATGAAAAGTAAGAGCAGGCTGTCTACGATTCTTGTGCGGACAACGCTGGATTCCACGTAGTCATACCGGGAACCACACCTGGTTCAAAGCTCACAGTAAACTCTGTTATATTTTGTTATGTCATGCAAAGGCACCACCTTCTCCACGGCGTGTTTCTTTAATGTCACTATTACATGCAACACGACGTTGCAGAACTCCATATTATCACGTGCATGTTGGGTTTCCTTGGATGCGATCGAGAATAATAAAAGAGGTGTGGTTGCAAACCAGCGAATGTTCAGATTAAGTTAGCGCTCTCTCGCCTGGATCTTTGGAACTTCTGCCATGACCATGTTGCAGCTTATAACAGACGCCCGAATGCCTGGTTCGAGAGAATGGCGGACTGGCGGTCGATGATCCGTCAGTGTGGGACCAAAGGCACTGTTGCACGAGGCGGTTTTGGATTGATAAATAGTTACTCTTCTGGCGAGTGAGATTTGTAGTCTCGAGGCAGAAGAATCCACCAGCCTAGCAGACGGCCACGGCTTAGTCGGATTAGCAACTGCGAGATTAATTAGTAACATGGGAGCAGCAACCTATTTAAACGGAATGTGACAACACGGACGGAGGAAGCTGGAGCATCGTGAGAGCCCGGTCGTCGGCGGAGGAGATTGCCAGTTTACCAATGGCTATATTTGTCTCCCACTGATCATGCAAGAAAAGCCATGTTGAGGTTTGGGTGTGTATGCTAAAACCGAATATATGAAGGCTTTTATATTCTTTGCCAATCTGGGCATGCATTGCTGCTCGACACTCTGGAGCCACGCCAATGGGTGCAACTGGTGCAAGAGGAGGTGGAATGGGCTAGGAATCCCATGTTGGTTCCTAACTGCACCACTGTACTCAAATCAAGATAAACTATTGGTGCAATTGATGTGTGCACATTCGTGCAAATCATGGAGTTTCGGTTTGATGCGAAAGTCGTAACGAATTCAACCATTTTGACCATGATCGATGTGCAGTGCAATCTGTGAATTGAATTGTAATACATGAGTCACACTATTCAAAACTCTAAATTTTATAGTTAGAATTGTGAGTTCAAATTCGAGGACTTGTGATGGCGACTGAAATGGAAGTGCTACCGGCAAGACAGTTTGCCCAGTTTAAACTGTGAACAACCTGAAGGAGGAATCTCAGCATACTGCAGGGTCTCATGCTCCAAGCCGAATGCTCTGAAGACCCGCAAATGAGGTCGCCAATCCCAATTTCAAGGACTGGTGCTCTTCTATAGGTGGAGCAAGTAGGGACTGTCACAGGAGTTTTAAATGAGGGCAACCCATGCATTGATGGAAATAGAGCAGAGACAACTGACAGTATCGGCATCGAGAGTACCGATATGAAGTGTCAGATTTGTGCACAGCTGCCAATGGTATAAAATCATACTGGTAGTACATTCAGGTGGATAATTAACGTTATAAACAAGAGTCCGAGCTACAGAGATCGCCAGTCAGGAGTCAGGAGTCAGGACTTCATAAGAAAAGTAAGAAGCCTTCAATTAGACTGGCCGATTGATGGCAGAAGACTAGTAAGTCCTGATGATTAGAGGCCTAAAGCTTTCATTTGCTGAAGGCTCAGTCAGTCCGTTCGATTGCAGATATGTCGATTTCGCATACGGTCCCCGCATGACCCCTCCTCTAGTACTCATCATGATCATTCAGCAAGACTTCAATGACGACACTTTCATGCTACAGCTTCAGCCTGCGCTAAGTACAAGCGGATTCTGCGCAGTTCAGATCATACCGGAGTAAATAATAGTAGTAATTCGAACCACGGAGGACAACACGCACTTTAGCCCTAATTATTTATTAATTCGATTAATTATTAACCTCACAAGTACATCAGTCACTTCAGATAATTAGACACTGGGACTGGACCGCTTCATTTACAGAAGTAAAAAATAACAAACGACTGAACTGGAAAACGTCACATGATGCAGGGATTGCCCTAAGATTGATATATCATTGTACAAGCATAGCGTCTGAGAACACCGGAGACACCACGATACCCCACATCTGGAAGCAGCTGAACCTTGGCTACGGGGCTGACCTACGCGATTCAAGGATCTTCAGGAATGGTAGTTTGCATTGCCGTTAAAAAACTCTCCCATCGATCTCCAACACAGATAGACACAAGAAACTAGAAAAAATCAAAGAAGGCGCACGCAGCAACTAGCGCTATCCATGATTCTGGGCACGATTGTGCGTGATTGCGAGAGGGGACGGAGCCTGGCTAGGTTTGACAGGTGCAAGCGTTTTGTCAGTTCTTACAGATTCTTCGGTGTTCCCGGAGGAATGCTGCACGTCTATGGAAATGCACTCCTGCGTCGGCTGCATGGTGGAGCTCCACGAGTACGAAATCACGGGGCGAGATGGCGGGATGGTGGGCAGCGACAGGTCGCCGTTCAGCACTTGTCGTATGAAGCGCATACTTGGCCGGGAAGCAGGGTCAGGGTGACATGCCAGAAGCGCCAGATGCAGCGTCAGTCGGCTCTGCATCACGTCCACGTCTTCACCTAGACGCGTATCCACGCATTTCCGCAAGTTTCCGTTCTGGTGCATCGTCCACACCCAGTCGAGCAAGTAGACTTCGCTGTGCGGCAAGTTGGGGTCGAAGGCGCGCCGTCCGCACGTAACCTCGAGCGCCAGCACGCCGAAGCTGAAAACATCCGTTTTGGGCGTCGCTTTGCGTGTGTGCGGAAGCTCAGGTGCGAGGTAGCCCATTGTCCCCGCGACGACAGTAGAGTACGCCATTTTGTTGTGGTCGATCAACCTGGCCATGCCGAAGTCGCCCAAGTACGCGTTGAACTTCTCGTCCAGAAGGATGTTGCTGGGTTTCACGTCGCGGTGGAGAATACACTGTTGCCACTCTTCGTGAAGATACGCCAACGCTCCCGATATACCACTGAGAATGTTGTAGCGCGCGTTCCAGAGCAGAACCGGCGCAGCTTCTTCCTGCTCTTCCGAGCTCACGATCCACTTATCCAGGGATCCGTTTGGCATGTAATCGTACACCACCATGAGCTTCTCCCTCTCGATGCACCACCCTCGTAAGCGCACCAAGTTCCGGTGCCGGATTTTCCCAATGATGGAAACCTCCGCTAAAAACTCATTTTCTCCTTGACGAGAGTCTTTCGCAATGGATTTCACCGCGACAGCAGATTTGTCACGCAGCTGGCCTTTGTAGACGCTGCCGAATCCACCGCGGCCGAGAAGCTCGGATCGCGCGAAATTTTTTGTTGCTAACGCGAGTTCCTTGTACGTGAATACGCGCGGGCCGTCCATGCCCAAGTTGGAGATGGGGATGAGAGAATTCTTACGAGCTGAACCAGCGCTACGACCGCTTCCGAGCTTGTTGCGCTTGCGGCGTCGGCAATACCAAACCCCGAAAGCCGCGATCAACATGAGCAATGCAATACCCGCAACGGCACTCACAATGGGGGCGATGTTGGTGCTCTTACCAGGCATCGGAGCGCTATCACCGGTTCCATTCACGTAGATTTTCACCTTGAGGTTCCGTAGAGCGCAGTGACCCAACACGCCACAGACGTAGTAATGCCATCCCGTTGAATTCAGGGCCACCACGTCGTATCCTGAATTGAATGTCGCATCGATCGTAGCCAAATTGCACATATCGTAATCTTCCTGACTTTTAAGCTCCAGGACATTATGCAAACCGGTTGTGTAGCTAAAAACTGCACAGAAAACAATCATCACCACCAGGAGTTGTCAAATTTGCCCAAATTCAGAATCATCCGCTTCACAAACGAACGGTAAGCAATCAAGTGTGAAGAAATGTTACGTACGTAGCTGGTCGCCGACTCGGAAAGTGATGTTCTTCGCCCACACGTCTTCATACCAGGCGGAGCTCGGGGGGAAATTCCACTTCTGGGACTCGCCACCGACGATCCAATCGACGCCATGACTGATTTCAATCAGAGCTAAAAATGTCAAAACTAACGTAAGCGTTCGAGCTCCCGCTCGAAATTTGAGGTTCGACTCTCGCATCATTGCTTGACGTTGCACGTATTACTACTTGCGAGTCATGTGGGCGATCGATCAGATCGACTATTTAGTGTAGAGATACACTCTGCAGCCAGGCTAGCTCTTCATTAAACAATTTTGGCAACCACTAGTAAGGGTCTCAACATTCCATCCAGTCGCCGTCAATCCATTGGCAAAGCAATTGGCTGTTACACGATCACAACAATCAATGTCAGACGAAGGACTAATGAGAGCCGTCTCTACATAACAGAGTACGTCTCCACAAATCAGAGCACGCCATTATCGCATCGTCAAACTAACATTTCCTTTCGAGTTTATTGCAAACTGAGCATGTCTGCCAACTGAATCTAACACACATTGACCAGGCTTATCAATCCGATTTCAGGACAACATCGCAGAGCTTTCGTACCAGACTAAAAAATGCACTCTCTGAAAATCTCTAACCCGTACAAGTTTTGCAATGTCTAGATAGTCCCAACTCCTAGACTATCCTCACTGGATTCCTAAACCTAGTAAACCCTTGAGAGCAATAGCAACAACAGAGCTCTTCTTCTACGATCGGGATCCAGTTGCGTACGACGTGAATCCGAAACTACGCTAGACCAACCGAAGCGTCTCATAAGACTTCCGAGATGGCACCGTACCAACAATGCCTGCCTAATCTATTCTAAATCCAAGTCTGTGGACAAGTTCACGACCTGGCCCTAATTTCCAAGTCAAAGCCTCAAAGTTTTTGACACTCACCAGAGCAATGAAGCTCGCATCCAAGATGCCGATGCATAGATTTAATTGGTCAATGTCCAGACGAGTTCCCTGTTGGATATATTCTTGTCGCAATGCCAGGATCTCAAGCAGATCATCAGCCACCAGTGCTCAGTTAATAACACTTTCCAGACTCGGTGATCATCAAAAGTTCAAACTCCATCCCTCATACCGATTCAGTTGCAACAAAACCAAACTTGGACCTGCAGCCACTGACTCTAGATCGACTACAGTAGCGTTCTTTGGGCCTGCAGATGCGGATGCGAGTGTATTTGGGATTGAGGGCCCCAGCCAGTATTTTGCCAGTATTCTTTCTTTGCCGCACCCGACGATGACGGACGCGAAAGTTTATATATATTTTGGTAGGTGTATTTTTGCCATGCATGCAGGTAAATTTAGGGTTCGTGACTTCGTGCAAAGGTATCTGCATAGCAGTGCGTACTTCTGGGGATTATAGTGAGAGACTCCCTCCCCACCTAGCCAGTCAGAGAGAGAACAGTCCTGTAGGGGATACATTCAGTCTTTCCACTTGTATGACATTATATTTGATTATTCCATGATATTATATTGATTTATTCCATGAGAAATATATTTGATTATTCCAACTGGCTCAATAGGTTGGGTGGGCACCCCCAAACCGCCACTTTTTGCTACTGCGTCTAGTTACGACTATTAGCCTGGTCATATTTTCTTGTTGGCAAGTGAAAGGAGGTTCCGAAGCGGCAAAAGTTATTTAGGTTTTGCATGCCTTGTGCAAAAATTATTAGGCTCCGAACTGATCGTTTCTTCCACACTGGTACATCTTGATTTTGGAGATGCGCAGTTGTGCACCGCCAGTGGTGGTGGTGGAGTGGCGCATTTGGGGGTGCGAGGAAGTTCAGTTGCTTGCACGTTGCCTAGCTCCTCACTCAGCGCGCTTCGACGCTGTTCCTTGATATTTTAGTTTTGTTGTATTAGTAATTTAAGCACACTTGTTGGGGCTGGAAATAACGTCCGAGTATTCGGTAACTTAGTGGAGGTGATTCACTGGTGTGTTTGAGAATATCTAGCGTCGATGTTTAGGGCTGGGATCTGGGAAATAGATTCGTGTCTTCTCAAGTTGCGGAAGGGGACGTTTAGCCGGGTGGGTTTGTTTGTTTTTGCAACAGAAATTACCACAAGTCTTCACACCACGGGCGAACAGTAAATCTTGAGGGACGAAGACTGACAGGCTCAAACCAGTGGAACTACCATCGGGACGTTGGTCCGCAACTGAAGCATGCTACAGACCTACTGTACTGTACTGTACAGACGCAGCAAAGTTGGGGAAAATAATGTGCCGCAGGTTTGAGAGATTGCATTCATGACACTTTCTGGGTGACGTTTTGAAAATCAAGTCTCCTTTTTGTGACACTTTTTGTGTCTATTTTGGGGCTAGTTCACACTGACTGCTACAGGCAACTGAATGCCATAACATTGTTAACTGGGAGGGTTCCTTTGGTCGAGTCTATAGTAGTGCAACGAGCCTCTTGAGGAGCCTCTTGTTTTACCGCTGGGGAAATTGCAGGAACCTCTTGCGCAAATTTTGAGTTCATATTTGCAATCGAAGGCCCCAAATTAGTTGTGTGAGGTGTTAACAATAAATGAATACAACAGAAAATAGGGGGTCTTTCTTTTTACATTCACTCTTGGCTGGACCTTCACAAGAGGTTTGTTGCACTACTATAGACTCGACCGATTCCTTCCCCCTTAGAGGCGGAATAATCCCTCCTTAGATGCCTAGCAAAATGTATAGTTATAATATGAATGACATGATTGGCTATCGGGATGGTGATTCAACAGCATATTAGTGGCTGAGGCAAAGGGAATAGAGCGCAAGCACTACTTGGCAACTCCAGGTTGCCTAAAAATGCTTGCTATGGAACGTGGCTGCAATAACTTAACGAAAAAGTTTAGGATCTTTATCCTATTTATTGGTTTAGTTTATAAATGGCGTTACAGGGAGCAAAAAGGTCCCCCCAACGTTGGTTAACAATGTTATGTGAGCTCATTTGAGATTCTGAGCCAAGGTGTTTTGACTTTTGACCCCATATTGTTGCATGTTTTATCTTTGGAAAAAACACTGAAATTTTTTATTGACCGCATATGATCAAATTTGCAAATTTTGAATTCATACTCGCAATCAAAGGCTCTAGAATAGTGATGAGAGGTGAAGAAGTACAAAATTTATGTGGCTCAAAATAGGGAGACATTTTTACAATTATCCTTTGATGGGACAATAAGGGGGCAAATCCTCTTTGGCCATTCACTTGATCCTTTAGTATGTGGATCTAAACTCCAAATTTTTCACCTTGGTGGATGAATGTAAATATCTACATACTATTTTGTAGCTAGTGTAGCAAATAAAAATTATTTAGTCTTGACATACTCTTCATTCTTGTTGCTCTACATAAATAAGTATTACTATTTTTTTGGTTGTTGGTGTTGGTTTTTTTAATTTTTGGATGTCTACATGATGTAATGTAGGGTCATTGATTCTATACATGAATTGCAATTTTTTAAAATTTTATCAATGTTGAAAATAACAAGTTCTTAAGTTTTTCCTTTATACTTTAGAGGAAAATTTTCAAGAGCTAGAGTTGCCAAGACTAGATGAAATCTAACTCTAGCCTTGACTTTTTTATTTTCAATTTGTAGAGCATTTTGGCATTTTACATAGAGGTCTTGCTTGTCTTTCGTCAGAGACTCAAAGGTAGAAAAAACTTGAATCTTCTAGTGATTGGCACAGGAACATATTCATATTAGTTCCCATATATATTGATTTATTGTCTTTGGTCATTCTTATTTCTCCTAATATAAAAAAATTTCACGCAATATTTTAAATCAAAATCACCATCTTAACTTATGTTGTAGTCATATTATTTTATTGGCAATACAATAAGACTATTACATATATCACTAGGCCAATGATCATTATGAATAAAGAGTTTGTTGGTCATAGTTTGATTAGTCATGCTTCAAAGGCATGGGTAGTGAGGCTATCCTAAAAGTTTGTTATAGAGATAGGCTCTTTGTCATAGATGAGTATCATGTACTCAAAAATCAATAGCTAAGTGAGCTAATAATTACTATTCAATACTATAATCAAAGACTAAACTTCGGGAGTTCACTTAGAGTATCCATTAGAAACCATATACGTGCGAACAAAACTTTGGACCCCCTATATACTTTTTGAATTTTAAATTTTGAAAAAAATAAAAATATATGACTAAATTTTCCTACTTTGAAAGTTTATGTTTTGAATTATTGATATTTTTATTTGTTAATAATAATTAGTTACAAATTTTTGAAGTAAAAAGATACACTATGTCACTATAGAACTAAAAAATAACTTTCACACCCCTATATTATATAAGAAAAAATTGTCTAAAATATGAACAAAAAAATCCTAAAAACAATTCTCTATTGAAAGCTCATTTGAGTTGAATATTGATTTAATGGTCATCTAAATGTGTTCTCTATAATTATTTGAGCTGAAAAACATGTCATTTTAGTTCATTTTCAACCTCCTCTAGAAATCATTTTATATTTTATTTGAATTGAAAATTTTGGCAATAGAAACCTATAGTCATTATTAAACAATGCTCAAAATTTTAGGTTGAAATTATAGTTCATTAGAAACCACTTGTTCGTATGTGGTTTGTTGTAGTAGAACTAAGTGCACCCCCAGAGAGACTAAATCAACTTTGTTTAAATTTATTACACTATGACACTCATTACTTGTATCAATAATGATTGCAAGAAAGTCTTGTACTATTTTTGTCACATAGTATGTTTGAGGTTTATTTAATGAAGAACATTTGGATTATTAGAAATTGAGTTGGATAGTGTATTTAAAATTCACCACTAAGTTTGATATGGCTTTTTTAACATATTTCAATTTATTTATTATTTTGTGCAATTAAATGAATAGAAAATAACTATTTTAAAGAATATAACACTGATTTTAAATATCATTTAATTTCTATTCTAAAAAAAAATTTAAAACTATTTAATGTACAAATGCTAATGTATAAAGAAATTTTTGAAATCAATCAATTATATTCTTTGATGTAAAGAAGTTAAAATATGAAATTTAAATTATTTTGGTGTTTATTTTGTTGAATGAACCTTTTTATAGAGTTGTTTCATATATCTAGTTTTTTCAAAATTATTTTTTTATTTTTACATATTTTGGTTTTGATATTTGAAACCTTAAGAGATAAATATAATTCTATTTTGTTTAGATTTTGCACTTTTGTTCTCTTAGTTAGATGTTTTAATTTTTTTCTTGCTCTTCCATGGGTACAATCTTTTAAAGATCTACATATTGATAAGTTTTTGAACTCAAAAACTTATTTTGGTTTTCTTGTTTTAAAATATACTAGAAAAGTAACAAATCCTAAAACAAAACATAACAAAATTGTCAAGTTTTTCATGCAACCATTCAAATATCTACATACTAAAAATGTTAAATCAATTAGTGTTATACAATAACTATCTTAAATCTTTTTTTCTTTGCTTAAATAAAATTGGTTTTCAAAAATTGAGTCAAGAAGAAACAAACTTATAAATTTTTAGAAACCATGCACTATCAAAGATACCACAATAATTAAACTCTTTTTATATTAAGACCAAAGATTTTTTTTACTATAAAATTTGAGCATGGTGAGTATTGTTAGTTCACAACAACAACAAAAGATAACTATATGGTTAGAAAAGTTTAAAGGTTGTACAAACCATTTTCACAAATTGAATAGCATAGTATAAACTTAAGAACAATGTTTAAAACTTATATAGGCAAGATTGAAGTTTTTAACATTCTGCCTTCTACATACAACCATGAAGGCTTATAATTTCTTCAAAGAAAACCTATAAACTTCTAGAAGGCACTAAAAAAGCCTAGAAGTATTGAAGATGCTTCAAGAACCTAAGACATAGTTTTAAGGAGTTACTTGATGAGGTTCCAAGTAGACTATGTATACAAATTAATGCAAAATTCATCTAAAATACAAGGTAGATAATTATTTGGCTAGCCTTCTTTACAAAGTTCGATTTTCACTAACTACCATATGTAATACAAAGGTTCAAGAGATTATTCAAATGTATTGTTGGATGTATGTCTGCAACATATACAACCAATTAAACAAACCAAAAAAATTTCAATTCTGAAATCTTATAAATAATCGTAAGAAAAAATTCCTATTTCTTGTCCCTAAGTCCTACCAGGTGTGAATTTTGGCTATAAATTTAGTATTTAGTAGACTTCCAAATGACCTCAAATACACGAGACCATTCTACACCATATATATCTTCTTTTGTATATTTTTAGTTTTTTAATTATTTAATTGAACCCTATATGAATATCCTATTTTTTAATTTTTTTAATTTAGTATTAATTTAGTTCCAAGGCAAATTTGGAGCCAAAAAATTGAAATTTGAGAGATTACTTAAGAAGACAAAAATAATCTACAAAAATGATAAATTTCCTTCTTGTATATATTTAAATCTTCAAAGTGTTTCTTGATTGTATTAGAAAATAATCATTATTTTTTTTTCTTAAAATGCAATTTGTTAAGTAGGATCTCCGTTCAATTGGAAAATGGTCCATTTTGAAATTCTAAATGTCTTTAAATGTCTTCAATATTTTTTTAAATATTGTATTTTATTTTCAAGGTTATTGAACCAACATCAATCTATCAAATAAAATAGAAAAATTAGTAAATCTTTTAATGAAAGTGTACTCAAATGTTGTCATTGAGATGGAATTTGAAATAATCTTATGACTTTTGTAATAATTGCTAGAATGGCATGAAGTAAAGTCTTATCTACTAAACACAACAATTAGTGATTATCCTAAAATAATACATAAATTTTTGAATGTATAAAATCATTAGAGTGTAGCTAAATTTGTATAAAGCATAAAATAGGCTCTTTGACATTGTAGTGCTCAACAAACTAGATTCTATATAAGTCAAGCTCAAAACCAATTCCAACTAAAAGGTCATCATAAAACGATCACACAAAATCCCTACCATTTTATAATCAAATAAAAACTCTACAATAGCAAGGAAATTATCACTCTCTCTCAAAGAGGTCATTATCTTTGGCCTTAACCACAGTTAAGTGTTTGAGTCTAAACATAAACTGCTATTTATGCTCAGTAACTGAAGTTGATATTTTTTCTCATTAATCCTTGACCAAACTCCAAAATTCCACAATGAAACTTTTTTATTCTTTTTGTGGTTACTATAAACTTATTGATGTAGACAAAAAAAATTGGAGATTTGGTAGTACATTGTCAATTTCAATGACTGTAACTCCATAGCACCCACTAGATCTTTCCCAACGTTGAACTTGGCAATGCCCACATGCCCTAACTTGTACCATCTATGACTCCTTAATGATGTGCACAACATGGTTGCTTCTTGACGTGGAGACCAAACCTAAATATTTGTTGTATGCATCAAGATAGCCTTTCAAATAGGAATATTGACATCATGCAACAACTTGATGGATATTTGTATCATGAATTCTTTATGATATCATACTCCACAGACATTGCATTTTACATCCCATTCCATGTGCATGGGTAGAAACATTTGGCAAAAAGAGGCTCATGACATTCTCCAAAGCCCATTCTAACAACCATTCTTTCAAAGCTCAAATCTTTATGTTCAAAGTTACATTGCCAAAGTCTCCAGATCCTAAAATAGTCCCGAAACCTTTATTTGATTGTCACTCGTAGCATGGAGAGAGGCTGAGCCCTAGTTATTTTTCCTTAAGTTCATAGTATGGCATATACTACATTTTTTTTTGGCATAAACCAAGAGGTGTTGCAAAAATCCATTCACTAGATTGAGTCCTTTAGTTCTACACTACAAATGTCTTTCTCACCTCTCACATTATAGCTGAGGTTAAGCAATTATTTTCGACATAGTTGAAGGATAGTAGTATATATATATGAATGTTTGTTGAAAAATAAATAAATGGCTTTTTAGATAAGTGCCAAGCTTCTATTTTATACTTAATCAAAATTTTAGCTCTATAAAGGTAAACACAAAAACACAATTTGACCTATTTTTTGTCTCCAAATTCTAGGAGAAGTATTTTTATGTAATTTTTGTAGTGTACCTCCGATAGATTTTGGAAGCTTATGTTAGCAATATAAAAAAAGACTTTATAAAAGGGATTAACAAGTATAGATTTTAAAAGATTGATAGTAGAGTTACATACTCTTTTTTACCTAGTTTATTTCTTCAAGCAATTAATCAAGGATAAATGTAGTAGGGATTCTTATATCAAGTATGATGAATTTCCTACATAAAAAATATATGTAGAATTCTTTAAGACCTTACATACTTGCTTTATATATTCCAAAAATGCTTTATCATTTTTTAAATTGTATCTATGGATTTTAAATGTCAAGTTTAGTTCTAAAATGAAAATTTAGAGTTTGAAATTAAGATTAGAAGACATTGATTAAAACTACATACATTGACAATGAGCTTCTCTAAAGAATACAAAAATCTTTTCTTTACACATGATTGGGCTCCAAATGCATTTCTTTTGTACCATCACATGAACTATCAATTAATTTTTTTTGAGTTGATCAAGACAACTTCAAGTTGAAAGAAATTGCCAATTTAAAAAAAAAATTATACTATTTAAATTATTTTCAAACATTGAAGTATTTTTTTTCTTAAAAATTTGAAATTTTTATCATTAAATTTCAATTTTTGGAGAAACTCTACTTTTAGTGTCTCTTTAATATTTAGTATTTTGATTTCATTAAGTTTTTTCAAACACTGTAAAAATGATGTAGAATAAATCTTACTTTGTAGACATTTATATAATATAAAATTAACTATTTATATATTTTTTGAGACTCTTATAGCTAATATATTAGCTTATCAACCCCCTAAATTTTAGCTTCAAAATCCTTTGTTCTAATAGGTATTCAATAGTATTCTAATCCTCTAAAATCCTTTAGGGTGATGTATCTTGAAAACCAATATTTTTTGCTAAATTAATTTTAGAAAATACTGATATTTTTATATAAATTTTATATGACCATATTCACCTTAAGGTTAAATGTCAGCAACATTGGATCACTGTTCTTAAGGTTGTGCTTGGATAACACTCTGACTATGAACTCTGACTATAGGTGATATGAATAAATAGTATAGGTTGATGATTACAAGAAACATTGTAACAATTTATTGCGTTTACACCAACACTAGTTTTTTTTTTTATAGAATCCTTTCAATCCATAAGGACTAGACATTCAAAATTTGAACAACAAATGAGCGCAATCATGTCTCAAATAGACTAAAAATTGATTTTCTATCCATATAAAAATTTAAATATCTTTGTGTTGGTTCTATGCAAATTTGTATTCTGTAGAATTTCAAAAAAATTCTTAGTAAATATTCTATAGTTTTAGGTGTACAAGTTTATTTAATTGCAAAAGAATCCTTTTAGATTCAAAAAATGATCCTTCATAAATATCTTGAATAAATAAATGAAATAAGAATATAAAAAATACTATAACTAAAACTTCATATTTTGGATTGTAAAGGAAATATAAATCTTCTTTTTTCAAGTTAAAAAATATGACAAATGTGTAGACCTTCAAGAAGATTGTACTTTGGAAAGAATAAGTATAGAGTAATTCTCTAATCATAAAATTACAATGTAAAAGTTCTTGAAACAATAAGTTTGTTAAAGTTATAATTCGTAAACACGTGTGAACTATTAGATCAAGCTTCACTAACCAATATTTTTATAAATAAGTTGGCTTTAAGATATCTTATTAAAAAAAAATTTGAATTGATTATTGTCATGTTTGCTTTTCATGCAAGTTTAAAGTTTCAACTACTTTATTTCATTACCTTCAGAATTGTGCTTGAAAACAACTATAGTATTATTAGAAAAAAAAATGGGGCTTCAAAGGTGCCGCTAGATATGGATTGGTAGTGCAAATAAAAAAAATTATATATATATATATATATATATATATATATATATATATATATATATATATATATATATATATTTATTTTTATTTTTATTTTTTTTATTTTTTAAATTAAATTTTTTTTTTAAAATTTTGTACAATTGGACTAGATTTAGTGATTCTCTTGAGACCCCATTCTTTTTCTAATGCAAAAGTGTGTCATAAAATAGTACATATCATTTTTGCAAGATTTTACCTTTTAGTAGTGTATCTACTCCACCATTACTCTCTACAAACCAAATGATGCACTTTGGAATTATAATAAAGAAATCCAAAGAAGCCAAGGCTCAAGAATCCATAATATTACTAAACAAGAAGATTGGAAGGTCCTTATACAATGTTATTTTACCTAAAATATTTCTTCATACATAATTCTTTGACTTCAATTTATAGGCAAGGTTTTATTTAACATATTTAACAATGAAAAGACAAACTATTCAAATTTTTCATCTTTGCAAATGAATGTAAAAATTTGTGCTAAGGGATTTTTTTTGTTATTGATAAATTGATTTTGCATTTCTCAATCCTTTGGCAATCTAATTTGGTGTCTCTAAATCTCTCTCTCTCTCTATATATATTCTACATTTGCTTCCAGTGTGAAAATTTTAGAGTTGTGCATGCTAATTTTGTGAACTAATTGATTTGAGAAATATCTTAAGTTAGAAGACATAAAGATTAGATGCTAAAGAAGGTTTTCAAATTCATATTTTGACACATTTCCTTCATAATAAAAATAAAAGTTAAAGCTTTCACAATTTAAAACTCTGAATCTTTAAGTTGTACAAGATAAAGGTAGATTGGGCAATAAGTGGTGATAAAAAGAGGTAAAGAAAACAAATTCAAATCTAATGGAATGTTCCAAATTTGACCTCTAGGGCAAGTTTTTGTAAAAACAACTTTTTTAAAGAATATTGAACCTCCTCAAAAGTAGTTTAAAATTCAAAACATTAAAGTTTTGAAAACCATATACAACATCCAATCTTAATGCCCACTAATTCTATGAATCCTTCTCTTTTTAGCCTCAACCTCTCTTTAAAGGGAGTCATAGCAAGGACCTCCTGAATTGGATAATCTTTTAACTTGGTGAAAAGAATGTGTGGAAAACTTTAGTTGAATTGCTCAAGAACCTTAATCAAATTTGATAAACTTTTGTCCCTTGTTCAAGGGATAAGTAGTAGAGTAACCCTTCACCAAACGCACTAAAAAAGTTGGAGGAAATTTCATTGAAGCTATTGTAATTCTCCCTATTAGAAGATTAGTAAGAAAGAATAAGGTCCAAGGCTAGAGTTTATCATATCCTTATAGATTCAAGATGCAAAAGCTCCAATTTTTTCACCTCTACATATGATGTAAAAAACCTCACCCTAATTTTTTAGGTGTTTTTTTATCTCAAACCTTTCCTACCATTACTACACTTTTTCTTGAGTTCTTATAGATTACAAGGGTATTTGTAAGAAACAACAGTCCTTGATTACATCACATGTAGCATGACAAACTTGTGATTCACTATGACTTTTGAAGCATTAATTCAATGAACTTAAAATTTTTAAATTGGAAACAATGTTTTTATTTTAATCATTTTACTTATTTTAAGATAAAAAAATAAATTATTTTATATTTAGAAGTCAATTTTGCTAATTTGTCTCACTTTTAGTTTGAGTGGTTTGGGAGAATTTTGAGTACCTAAAATTTATGATCTAGAGCTAAAAATTTTGTAGCCTATTCCCTAGTAGGCGGTCATATTTTGCATTAGAGACATCTAAAAATAGATTATTTTATGTCCTTCATACTCTTATAAATAAGACTCTATAGCACTCACACTTTTGAACATTGAAGATGGTTTCAAGCTCATTTTTTTTTGGTGAAAACTCATCACCATCAAGTCTTCAAAAATGACCAATTTTGAGTTTTTTCCCCCTATGTCAGATTTATTATAAATTAAAACCTCAACATAATCCTTTTTCGTGAAAAACTAAAACCCTTGAATGCCATAGTATTGTTTGGTAAAACTAAGTACTATATAAAGCAACATGCTTTGAAATTGTACATGCTCTAAACATCCTCAAATGTGCACTATGTGTACAACTTGCTTTTTCATAGCCTTCAAGCAATGTATAAACAATGTACATTTTAGGAGGTGGGCGGTTTTAGAGCCCTATGCCATTTCAAATTCAAAATTTTATAACTAATTCCACAGAGCTCCAAAAAATATGAAACGACTTGGGTTAGATGGCAATTCCACTTGTCTTTCAAGGGAAATTTACTGAAAATTATTTCAAGAAGCTTCGCCTCCCCAGAATTCAGTTTCAGCTCATAGGTGGGTGATTTCTGGACTTGTGACCTTAGTACTCATGTGTCAAGGACAGATTGTGATTTTTGTTGAGGACAGAGTCAATTTTCATTTACACATGGCAGTTCATGCAAAAATCATCCAAGTTTGACAACTCTTGTTGTTAATGGCGGCATGTAATATTCATAATAGTATACTAATGATGGTATTTAACCCCTAAAGGACCAAACACCGTTTTTTGACAACATAGCGATTTTGGGCAGCTTACTATGACCGGAATTTTTAGTTTTTTTTCTTTGAAATTTTCACATAAGATGTGCTCGAGGAGTAGCTTTAAGGTCCAACAATTTTCGTAACTTTTGACTACATGGTTAAAAAGTTATTGCATGATATGTCATTTTCATTGTTCGGCGGGCAGCCGGGGCAGCAAAAAAAACTTCTTTAAAAATCACTTTTAAAAAAAACTAAAATTTGAAATTGGTTTTTTAGATTTATAGGTCGGTGGGAGGCTTTGAATCATTCCATTCTGATCAATGAGTCAAAAGTTATGAGGATTCTTAGTTTGAGGGTAGTTATGGAACCTCTACTTTAAAATAAACTTTGAAGTCCTTTATTTAACTCGATTTTCAGTATTTTTGAAAAAAAATAAAAACATTGGGTGTAGATTGTTTATTACAACATTACAATTGTTGGGATTGGCATTTTTCAATTTCATAAATAAATTCTTGACAATTTAGTGCTTTGAATCATTTTCTACTTCTTCCTACTTACTATTTTTTTCCTATATGTTGTACAATTCCAAATGATCTGAAATTTTTCAAGCATGTAGACAACTTTCTTTGAAGAATAAATCCAAAGAGTAACCATCATTTTGGACATTTTTTCATACAAATGTGACCTTGTGGAGGGCAGCTGCCCGTTTTTTCGCAGGGACAAAAAAAGGATTTTTGTCAATTCAAACGCTATTATCTTGCAATCCACTTGGTGGAAAATTTTGAAATTTTTTCCACATCTTCTTAAACAAGTTTACTACAAGATCCTACGGCTACAAGTTTCCAAAATTTTTTTTTTTCTAAAATTTGGCACTAGTATTAGAAATGGCAGTTCTGGAGTGGTTTTGGTGAAAACATAGTCAAAAACCTTTAGGGGTTAATGTTATGTTGTAAATAGTGTTACTTGCACTCTTATCCTATCCATTATAAACTTCAATTAGTTGACATTTAGAGTTATCATTGTCTATTTAATAAAATATTCATTTGGATAAGCATTTATATATTAAGGCTTATTTTTTTTCCATTGCAATTTGATGAAATAATAGGTAACACTAAATGTAAACTTGTAAAACCTGATATCCAGTAGCTGACAAATAGTGTCTATGTTGACATTTAGTGTTGTGCTGTGTAATTAGTGTTGCCAACACTATTTATCATCATTAGTGTAGTTATTGTTGGAACCTCTATTTTTGCCAAAATGCTACAAAATTGATTAGTCTTTCTTGCAAGCACCTACAATTCCAAATATGAATTCAAATTTTTCAAATTTTATCATCCACGGCAAATAATAAGTTCTTGAATTTTCCATTAGGAAAAAAATTGGAATTAAGTCCACAAGGCTCCATGAGATGGATTTGTCTAAAGCTAGTAGTGCTATGAGCCTTTCAAAGAGTGGTGAGAATTTTTTTTCCTATGCTTGTTATGTATAAAAAAACTTTGCCTCCTATATAAGCAGTCAATTTTATGTTTTGGGACCTCTAATTTCTAATCGGGGGCTAGGATTCCAAATATGAATTCTAAATTCTAAAACTTTTTCATCTGCGGTAAATAATTTGGTCCTACATTTTTGAATTTTTTTCCAAGGTAAAAATGCATTGGAGTTCCAAATTTTTACCCTCCCTCAGAGTGGAACAATGTTTAGAAAAAACTATCGGCCAGTTCAAAGTTAGCTAGTAGAATTGGAAAAAAATGGTTGCATTTTGAAAACAAAGGATATAAAATCCTTTTAATACTTGGCAGATTTTAGATGTCGTGAGATAATAATGAGTGACTAATACCTTGATGAGCTACCATGTAAGGTTCAAATTTTGGAAGACAAGTATTGACATAGGGGGTGGAGAGCTTAGTTGTTGGACCTAAAGATTGACAATAACAATACCTTGTAGTAATTATCAACTCAACGCATTGCCGAAAGTTGCTTGACTATGAGTCTATGAACAACAAAATATTTTTGCTATAAATTCAAAAAACTCATAGCAAAGTTTCAACAATCAAAAACTACAAGTAGCAAAAAGGTCACTCCAAAGCCTCACATACATGTCCTTTACATTCATTGACTAAATTAAGCATGTATATTCAAATCATAAATACACATAAAAATCTTACCTAGTGTTGGAAGGACCTTCACCTTTATCTAAACATCTAAGGGCTGCAAAGAGGTTGCAAAATTCAAAGACCACCATTTAGAGAAATGAAAGGCTCCAATCTTTGTAGGAATTGGAAGACAAGTATTGACATAGGGGGTGGAGAGCTTAGTTGTTGGACCTAAGGATTGACAATAACAATACCTTGTAGTAATTATCAACTCAACGCATTGCCGAAAGTTGCTTGACTATGAGTCTATGAACAACAAAATATTTTTGCTATAAATTCAAAAAACTCATAGCAAAATTTCAACAATCAAAAACTACAAGTAGCAAAAAGGTCACTCCAAAGCCTCACATACATGTCCTTTACATTCATTGACTAAATTAAGCATGTATATTCAAATCATAAATACACAAAAAACTCTTACCTAGTGTTGGAAGGACCTTCACCTTTACCTAAACATCTAAGGGCTGCAAAGAGGTTGCAAAATTCAAAGACCACCATTTAGAGAAATGAAAGGCTCCAATCTTTGTAGGAATTGGAGCAAAACATTAAGAAATTGATTAACTAAGTTGAGTGTGGAAATAAAAATTTCCAAAAAAAGATGTAAAATTTGTCCAACCAAAAACTGTAAAGAGCAAAGAGGAGACAATGGAACTTCAATAGGCAGAATCCTTGACATGCATTGGCCAAATTAAATGTAAATCCCCACCATGAGTGATTACTTTTTGAAATCTCAGCCAATGCGGGAAGGACTGTACACCTAATCCGAAGATCCAATATTCATTAGTACTTTAAGTTTGAAATGGACTTTTTGGCTTGTGTCAATTTGAGTTTGGAGGAAACTAGTCAATTGGTGGAGAATTGATATGACAAGAGCTTGCCTTGTAGATTTTGCCGGGACACTGATTCATTGTCATTACGAACAAACACTTTATTCAGGCTGGCCTTCTTTGAAGACCGGAGTTACTTGGGTTAAGGTAGTATGCTCTTAAAGCGACCATTTAAGGGCTGGTCCACCTTTTTCACAGGCTTTTGTGTACTAAAATATTTTTAGATCATTTTTCAAAGAAAGAAAAATAGATGTGGTACCTAACATAAGTGGTTTTGTATTTTTCTAAGCATTTTTGAATTACTTATGAATTTCAAATATTCAGGGCGTAGGCACCTATTTGTGATCATAGGTCTTCCAAAATCTGTCCACTTGCAACTTGTAAAGAGATGTGCAGAAATCAAAGACAATGATTGGCTCTTGCAATAGAAAAGCAATTTTTCCTCAATGCATTCAGTTGCTAAACTGGTCCATTTAAGGATCACCTCATCTCCATTCGTCACCTAAAAATAGGGGTGGTTTCAAGAAGATGGGCGCTTTTAGAGCACACTACCTTAGATGCCAATTCCACTTGTCTTTCAAGAAAATTTACTGAAAATTATTTCAAGAAGCTTCGCCTCCCCAAAATTCAATTTCAACTCTTAGGTGGGTGATTTCTGGACCTGTGAGCTTAGTACCGGTACTCAATCATGTGTCGAGGACAGATTGTGATTTTTGCCATCTCTAACTTCAATGTTCCTTCACATATGGCAAATTGGCAATTCATGCAGAATAAAGTCATGAAGAGGATCATCAACAGTCTTCCAAGTTTGACAACTCTTGTTGTTAATGGCGCTCGTAATGGCGGCATGTAATAGTCATAATAGTTAATTTACTGTAGGGACCTTTGTTTTTGTCAAAATTGACTAGTCTCTCTTGCAAGCACCCACAATTTCAAATATGAATTCAAAATTTTCAAATTTTATCATCCACGGCAAATAAGAAGTTCTTGAATTTTCTATTGGGGAAAAATTGGAATTAAGTCCAGAAGGCTCCATGAGATGGATTTGTCTAAAGCTGGTAGTGCTACGAGCCTTTCAAAGAACTGTGAGTCTTTCAAAGAATTGTGAGAATTTTTTTCCTATGCTTGTTGTGCATAAAAAAATTTGCCTCCTATACAAGTAGTCAATTTTATATTTTGGGACCTCTAATTTATAATCGGGGGGCTAGGATTCCAAATATGAATTCTAAATTCTAAATTTTTTCATTTGCAGTAAATAATTTGTTCCTATATTTTTTGCAAGGTAAAAATGCACTGGAGTTCCAAATTTTTATCCTCCCTCACACGGTGGAACAATGTTTAGAAAAACCTACCAGCTAGTTCAAAGTTAGCTAGTGGAATTGGAAAAAAAATGGTTGCATTTTGAAAACAAAGGATGTTAAATCCTTTTAATATTTGGTGAATTTTAGATGCCATGAGATAATAATGAGTGATTAATACCTGGATGAGGTACCATGTAAGGTTTAAATTTTGGAGGGCAAGCATTGACATAGGAGGTGGAGGGCTTGGTTGTTGGACATAAGGATTGACAATAACAATACTTTACAATAATTATCATCTCAACGCATTACCCGAAGTTGCTTGATCATGAACAACAAAATACTAAAAAATGACCTTAGTCAACAACAAGAAAAGAGTGTTGCCAAAGTTGCTTGATCATAAACAACAAATTATTTAAAAAATGACCTTGTTCAACAACAACAAAAAAGGAAATTTAAAAAACTTGTAGCAAAGTTTCAACAATCAAAAACTACAAGTAGCAAAAAGGTTACTCGAGAGCCTCAAACACATGCCCTTTACATTCATTGACCAAATTAAACATGTCTATTTTAACCATAAATTCACATAGAAATCTTACCTAGTGTGGAAAGGACCTTCACCTTTATCTAAACATCTAAGGGCTGCAAAAAGATTGCAAAATTTAGAGTCAAATGAAAGGCTCCAATATTTGTAGGAATTGGAGCAAAACATTAAGAAATGGATTAACTAAGTTGAGTGTGGAAGAGAAAATTTCCAAAAAAGAATGTAAAATTTGTCCAATCAAAAACTGTAAAGAACAAAGAAGAAACACAATGGAACTTCAATAGGCAAAATCCTTGACATCCGGCATTGGCCAAATTGAAGTGTAAATCCCCACCATGATTGAATACTTTGTGTAATCTCAGCCAATGCGGGAAGGACTACACACCTAATCCAAAGATGCAATATTCATTAGTACTTTAAGTATAAAATGGACTTTTTTGTAGCCTGTGTCGCTTTGAGTTTGGAGGAAACTAATCGATTGGTGGAGAATTGATATGATAAGAAATTAATCTGTAGATTTTGCGAAGACACTGATTCATTGTCATTACAAACAGACACTTTATTCACGCCGACCTTCTTTGAAGACCGAAGTTTTTATCTATCTAGATTTTGTGGTTGAGAGGATGCAATTATCAATGGGAATTGTCCATTTGTTTCCAACCCCCCCCCCAAAAAAAGTGAAAAGCCCAACCCGGTCCATTTCCGTGGATGGAGGAAATCAACCGAAAATTTCCCGAACACGAGTGGAGTCCTCCTGAGCTCAGTCAAACCCGGGGCCGAGAGTTGCGGCCGCAAAGGGAATCTTGCGTTCTGCGCATCTAGGGCCGAGCGGGACGCTACTTGCCGAGCAAGAGCCGCCAGCGGACACGGACAGAATAATCTCAAGGCCAGAACAACCGGTTCATTTTTTTCTAAATTTTTTTTTTTTTGTTCGGGTTTGTGTGGAGCAATTCAACTCTCCCAGACGGCTCTCTGTAATATATCTCGCTCTTGTGCAATGGAAATAATAAGGATCACTGTCAATTGGGATGAACCAAGAAAATCAAAACTTCGGAGCAATTTCGTTCGCCAGGAGTTCGAAATTCTGAGCATTCTCAGAATTTTGTATTATTTTCCTTAGTATGGTCCGTAATGTGAATTACCTGAAGCTGGCCTTGCTCTCACTTTCCTGGGTTGTCCATGTGTCCATGTGTCCATGTGTCCATCCCTTTTCCTGGATCCATTTTTATCCTATTTCTTGGAATCATGGGGGATGCGGTAGCAAATGGAATTCCATTGCAAAGCGAAACGTGTCATTCAGTTTTTAGCCATTTGAGGAACTTGTGGGACATCGTGGGAAGGTGGTTGATTTCCAGTGGCTGATGTGGTGAACAGTTCATCAACTTATTCTTCCTGCAACGGAGCAACTCATTTTCTAGTGTAATGGGAAATTAGGGTGAACAGGTAGCCACTTGGTCTTCGCATTCCTGAATAGTGCATGCTGCTAACCGACGTGAGAGGACAACTGCCGACATAACATTGTGTCAAAGCATTTACTCTCACGTGGTCAGGCTAGTGGATCTGGGGTTGTCGACCTCACAGGTCGTCGGCGATCAGTTGCTTATCGAAGTTGCTCTGTGAACTAGAGATTCCATTTCAACTTTGTGTGTTGCATCGATCTGATTAGCAAAGATTAAGCTCCATTGCGGTCTAGGTTGGGATCCAATATTGGTGTGTTCCTTACACTCAGCGCCTATGTAAATCACTTTTGTATTCAGGTACTCGAAACTTACTAGCGGCCTCTCGCTTGTTCACAGTAGAGTTATCTTCGAAGTACTCATGTAGTCTTTAGCTTTGGCTTTTGAAGATCTTGCGAAATAGACTTGCCTTGAGCAGGTGCTGCATTGCATTGACTCACAGTGCTCAGTTCTTGCAAGGAGTTTCGATCCTTGAGGAGAGATTGTGCTTTGTTTTGTCAATCAGAGAGGACAGTTGTTTCGATGCTGAATCCTGGTCTGGTATGGTGCAGATGCAGATGCAGATGCACGAACAGCTCCATTCATGATCGAGTACGTGGATCCGTCTCGGAGAACTTAATCTGAAAATTCTTTGGAGGTAAGATTTGATTCAGAATTGGGAAAGCAATGGCACCACAGGGACGCTTTGTTGTGCTGTGTATCCTATTGGCACTGGCATCTCTGCATGTCGCAAGCGCAAGTTGTCCATTCAGTGGTTCCAGCAGACGCAACCTCCTTCAGGCGGTCCCTCCAGTCGCCACTCCATCGCCGCTTCCAGCACGTCCAACTGGCGTCGACGTCTTCGTGGGGACTCCCCTGAATTACGACTTCTACGCGCAATCCTGTCCGACGTTTGAGCAAATCGTGCACGACCACGTAGTTGAGGCGACAGTGGATGATTCCCTGGCCCCCGCGTTTCTTCTTCGTTTGTTTTTCCATGACTGCTTTGTCCAGGGATGCGATGGGTCGCTTCTGATCAACTCCACGGTGCTGAACTTAGCTGAGAAAGATCAAGAGAAGAGTGCCACTCTGGGCAAGTTCTTCGTCATAGACGCCATCAAGGACTCCCTGGAGGCCGCCTGTCCTGGCATTGTGTCGTGCGCCGATATCTTGGCGGCCGTAGCTGTGGAAGCCGTGATACAGGTGAGAGCAATTCCGCGCCTTGAATTAGGCTTTTCGTTGCAGATTTCTGTTAGTAAGAGATTCAGTGGTGATTAAAAATTTCTCTTCTATTGTTGTGGTCCAGGCTGGAGGGCCTCAGATCTACTTCGCGTATGGGCGAAGAGATGCACTGGACTCGTTTGCAACTGCCGCACAAACCAACATGCCCGGAGGCTTCCTTCACGTCCAAGGGCTCATTGAAAACTTCGCCAACCAAGGAATGAACTTAACCGATGTGGTCGCGCTCTCAGGTACACTAGATCACTAAGAATCACATATTGGAACCCTTCATTACCTCTTTGCAAAGTTCAATCGCATTTAACCTCGCCTTTCTTACAATGGCGCATTCAAATAAACTCGGCGAAGTCTTTTCTTCAGATCTATATCAGTCCAAGTGTATGTACAGAGCTTTGTGCACTTCGAAGTCCTTTAATTTTCAATACTCTGGGCATACAATGTCGGCCTCCTGAATCACGCACGCCATTCTGGTTCCAATCTTCCAAGTGCTAGTTCTTTAGCAAGGTTAAATCGCATTTAACCTCATTTCTGTTACAATGGCGGATTTAAGGGAACTTGGCGGACTCTATACCTCAGGTCCATACCAGTCTAAGAGCTTTGTGCACTTGAAAGTCATAGTTTTGAAAGCTCCGTGCACACAATTTTGGCTCTCTGAAACACGCAAGCCATGTTACCATACGTTTTCTGACCATTTTCTGAATGTGGTCTGTGCCCTAATTTTCTGTTGCAGGAGCTCACACCATCGGCCAAGCCCGTTGCTCCAGCTTCATGCAAGACCGCTTCGCCAGCACGGGCAACAACCCATTCCCGGACGTCGAGTATGGGCAGGAGCTTTACGCGTACTGTCTGGAAGGTACCCAGAATGGGGAGGATCGCAAAACTGCTCTGGATCCCAACACCACGACACTCTTCGACAACGGCTACTTCCGCAGTCTGGTTGCAGGCCGCGGCGTGCTCACCTCCGACGCGGACTTGTCCACCGATCCCCGCACGAAAGATCTCGTCGCTAAGTATGCCAACAACCAGGCTGCTTTCTACACCGCCTTCGCGGAGTCCATGCGGAAGATGAGCAAGATTGGCATCCTGACGGGGACGCAAGGGCAGATTCGCAAGCAGTGCTGGGTGAGGAATACTATGGATAAGGTCATCAGTCCTTTCAGCAACTTTGAGTTTGATCCCATCAGTCCGACGATCTGTATTCCGGCGAAATCCACCGAGACGCCTGTCTGCGCCAGCTCGTACAACCGCTAGCTAGCTAGTCACTTGACGGCTGGTTCAATTGCACGGAGCTTTAGTGAACTTGATCTGTGTAGGAAGATGTAGAGACGAAATCATTTGTAACATAATACGATAATTGTTGAATTTACTTTAGATCTAGAGTTTTAGTCCTGAAGGTGGTACGTTTTTGGACGCCGGGGTCCGGAGTTGCAGGTCGGACCCGGCTCTGTTTTGATCATGATCAGTTTTGCTACAATATACGAAATCCGGATTGCTTGGCAGCATTCGGATATTTCCGTTTCTTTTGGTATGTCCCTTGCTCGGAAGAATATTCAGGGTTTGGGTTCAATTTCACGACGAACTTAATTCAAACCGAATCCTCATGAAGCTCGCGACGTTTTATCTATGCCACCATAGCGGAATGAAAAATCTGCGTGTCAACTTGACAAGACAGGATTGCAATCCTCGTGGTGCTTCTGAAATAATGTTTTATTTTCTTGTCATAGAATCTTTTCCATGCCTGCACCAGTTGTTCCCGATTGTCAATTTGATTAGCTGATTGAATTGTTCCTAGTGACAGAATTGCATTCACTTAAGATATCTTCAGTCATGCAGCTCAATACACCATTCGAAATTTCTCAACAATGATAAAATAGTTTGAGGGAATAATTAGTGACCAGTACCTATCTTCCTCCTTACTCAGAGGATGAAATTGCACATTAGATGATTCCACAATCCACACAACTTGCACTGAAATCTGAAAGGGAATCTCGGGTCAGTTGCAAATCTCAATGCAAACTTGAACCATATATAACTCATTTAGAATTAACAAAAATTTCCTGCTTTCATGACACAGCTGCAAAATATATGGTGGGAAATAATGCTGCCACCAAGTGGTATCGTCCTCTCCCCGTAATGATGCACCGAATCTGGAAGCATGCCATTGCCTCTTCCAGTTGCACGTGGTTTTCACAGGTCGGTCAATGTCGACTGGGTATTCCAAACAGTCGGAGAAGTGATTACTTCATATTCGATTATTCGCTTGCAGCCACTCGGTAAGAAAGATGGCAACGGAGGTCCTACATTGGATCTTAAGGTTCAATTTGAGGAAAAATTCAAACCGGCTCTCCATGAAGCACATGACGAAGTCCTATATATAAATATGATATATCTGGCTGTCAACATGACAGGATAGAGGGATTGCAATCCTCGTGGACATTCTTAAATGATTTTTTTATTTTCTTGTGATAGAATCATTTCCATACCTGCACCGATTGATCTTGTTTGTCAAATGAGTTTGATTAGCATTGAATCGTTCCAAGTGACGCTGCGACAGAATGCATTCGTAGGATATCTGCCTGCAGTCATGTAGCTGTATACATCACCCTAAATTTCTAACAACCGATCTGCAAACGTGCACAAGAAGTGGTCATCCGTGACAAGCTTGAAGGCTACACAGCTCTCGAAATTACTACAGCAGATGGACTTGTGATATTGCCCATCTTGGTGACACTGGAACTTGCCCTCCTGACGACCACTTGGAGAGGGACTTCTTCAAGGACCTCGATTGCCTGTCAAGCACATGTATTGAGTTCCCAATACTACCAATATTCTTCTACTAAAACTTCCTTTCAATGCTTTGAAATCTTGTCCCACTTGTTCAAGATCTTTAAAAATAACTACCACTAGCTAATGTGGTAAAAAAAGAGTACTTGAATTCTCTCAATGCTGCTCCACAGCGTTGAATGTTCTAGAGAGCCCTCCCTATTTTAGATTCATATTCAATAGCTTGTAAGATTTATGATGTGGCCGATCTAAAATTTGATACAAAATTTGCAAGACGTCAGCATGGTTGGTGGGACAAGAAGTCAAGCTACTATGCTCATTATGCCTTTTGATTTTTGAAATCAATAATTTAGAGACATGCAACCTAACCTGCATACAAAATGATAAGTGACTTTATTGTTGGGGCAAAAGCATTACCACACACCCTTGTCAACCATTTGGTGACAAGACTAATTCCCAATCCTCTCAATGAGAAATTAAGGTGGGACAAAATGACACATTAAGAATCAAATCATTCTATTGAGATAAATGACAACCAAAGGATCATTTATCCATTCGGTGTCATTCCACCAAACCTCTCTTGTACTTACAGTAATCATTTATTAATTAATATACATACACTTGCGTACATACATATGCAAAAATTAACATATTGACGTACATATACATATTGACATATCTGTATATATTAATTGCTGCCCTGCCAACCTTGAACAGTCAAATTGCGAAAATGCTAATTAAATTCCTAGTAAAATGGCCATATCTCTTAGAATGGCATCGTTTCATTGCACCAAAATTGTGACATTCAAGTGCTTAAAAACTACTACTTTCCAAGTATTAAGAGCTCAATAGGACTGATGTAGATCTGAGGTTTCAGTCAGGCAACTGAACGGACCAATTTCACCGATCACCGAAACGCACTCGTGTTGAAACAACGGAGTGAGGTTTACAACACCAGGTTAGATAGACAGCGTACTCTCAGTAACGAATCTAAGTTTATTGCAAGTGGTTCCTCTCCCCGAGTGCTATCAAAATTGGCCTCTTCAAAAAAAGCACCAAATATGGCAACTCTCTGAAGATTTTCGATTGCCTTGAGCAGTATGATACGAATCCTTGCCTCAAAATTGTGAATAATAAACAGTCACGGATCCATAATAGTTTCCGAATGTATTGAAGTAACACATGATATTGAGCGTACATTGGACCTGGAACTCTCCAGTGACTCACACTATCCCTAAAATGATGACAAATGGAAAAGTTCAATGTAAACTAGTTAAAATCGGACCCCAAAGGGATTAAATATCATGACTGGTCAACTAGTAATCTCTCTAAACAAATGCACAAAAAACTCTGCTATAGAACCATGGGCAATCTCCTACAAGTTAGAGTTCCACACTCCAGTGATTTCACTAATTCTTAACCAGTTTTGTGCCTGCACAGAAGCTTGCTGGACAGACAGAGGAATTTGCGCAATTTGGGATAACAGCCATTGCAATGAGAATGCTTCGACTGACCTAAACGAAGAGAGCAAGAGCCATGGCCCCAATGAGCAGCGTTATAGCCCCAGAATAGACCTGGGCTGCTGGTGTAGCGTGGCTGGCAGTCGGAGCTTGTGCAGTGGTCCCATTGGTAGAGCCAGGAGGAGGAGCAACGTAATCCCCTGTAGCTACAATCGAGAATTTCATGCCTTGCTCGCAATGGGATGGAGACCCGCACACGTAGTAGTACGTCCCAGCCTTGGAAATGAACACAGAGTCGTATCCCGTCGTCCACTTGGTGATGGAGGCCTTCAAGTTACAGGAAAGGAAGTCGGATCCGGTCGCTAACTGCAACACGGTGTGGGTGGTGTTATCGTATTCGAAAACTGCAATGCAGGTTCAATCACACCAATATCGTTGGTGAAAACTCCTTACATGCCGCGCATGGAGCTGAAACCCTTATTCGTCTCTGAGTTAGACTTTGCAGAAAACGATGATCGGGAAACGAATACATTCAATAACAAAATCGAGCAATCAGTTCCTGTCGGTATTCCTAGAACGTCATACTCGTGGAAATGGCGGGTTTCAGTGAAAGTGGTGCAGTAACCTTCGATCTATATAAACTAGCCCTAGTTTTCCGAGCTTAGAAAGTCAAGATTTTGGGGCCCCGTAGCAACTACTAGAAACGAACCAGGAAGGAACTTCCAAATGAATGCAATTGGCAGAAACCGGGATTCGCAGACTTACGGAGCGTGTCACCAGTGGAGAACGTCTTGCTAGCCGCCCAGTCGTTGTAAAAGGATTGGGCAGCATTCGCATGAAGGTAGCTCCACTGCGCATCGTCACCCACAATCCACTGCACGGCGTGCGTCACTTCCAGAAACGATGCCAGAAGGACCACCAAAACCGTCGCTTGCACTGGACCTCTTCCCTGCGTACTCGGCGCCATTAGAAACTCGGCGACTAGCCTCAGATCCAACACTGCAAGCTAGCTATCAGATCAACCCTGCATCCTTTGTCACACAGGTTGGTACAAATGCTAGGTCTTCCGATCTCCACGCCACGATCTAATCTCCTTCGATTCGAATACCGCCTTCTGCTCCCACGCATACTTCTATCTAATTAAGCAAGCCCAGAATCCCTGAATCCCAAGGTGAGATCGAGTGCAGCAGTCTGAGCTACGAGACCGACAGATCTGGTGTCACACTGTCACCTAAGTGTGATCTTTACCAGAAAACCAGGTGAATGTTTGTGTGGAAAACACTTGAGGTCTTTGGAAGTTCATTCCGCCGTTGTCGACGCTAGTTGCACTACTGTTGTCGTGTATTTTTGGATTCCAGGGAATTGTTGTACATTAGAGACTGAAGCTTTGCCTGTGTAGCGAAATATAGTTCGATGTCTAATTCCGGTGTGCGGGAGTGCGGGAGGTCCGTCGAAGTTCGTGCCTTTGCCGAGTTCACGATTCTCGGGTTGAGGAGCGAAAGAGCATCTTCAGGTTCTCCGCAACCGAAGACGACGTGCCTTCAGTTTCGGGAGAATTTCGGTAGGGGCTTGCTGTAGGGCCAGGGTGAATTGCCCCCCCGGCCTTCTAGGGTTACTAATATGATGTCCTTCACTCTGTTTACTGGCAACTAGATATGAAAGAAAAAATTTATATTTATTTTTCAGAAATGAAGTCATAGGTCTAGTATTGGTCAATAAATTTTCAAATTTTTTTGGGGAAAAATTTGAAATTATTGTGAATTTTTAAAGAAAAAAATGAAGAAATTTCATATCAAATATAACTGAAAATCTGAAATTTTCACTAACAAACCATTAGGCCCATAGTTCATACTGCTATATATAAAATATTGAAATTTATGAATTCTTCAAAATTTCCAATTAGAGTAGAAATGACACTTGGTAAGCTTCATTTCATTAGTTGGAGTGTTGGACTCAAATTCACATTAAAAGTAAATAGCAAGAAATGGCCAAAATACTGTAAGGGTGATTGGTTGAATAAGCATCTTCTTCTTCAGAAAATTCAATAATACCGTAATGACAAAATGTGAAATAATACTATTCTTTAAAAATGTACTCAAGCAACATCAAAAAAAAATTGTATGAAAAAATGCCTTCCTTCATCCGTTGTAGACTTAGGCAAAGTCATCGAATGTTAGTGTCTACAACAAACATTATCTCAAAAATGTTAGTGTCTAAACAAACAGTTAGTGTCTACAACAACATTACAGGGTTACTATTGTCATATCAAAACATCATCTCAAAAATGCCCATTTCACATTGTTATATGATATTAACCTTGTGATGATGCCAAGGACTAAAATTGTCTTGTAAATGACTTTCTAAAAAAATGTAGAGAAGAAGCATACACCTATTCATCTAATAATTTGATTTGGGAGCTAACTACCTTGGTGATAGGACGGTAGCCTTTCAGAGTTAACTTGACTTTTAGTGCAATAATGTGATTTCATATGATTTGAAATTCTAATAATTTTTTTAAGTTATAATTTTATTAAATCTTTATTTTCAAAAACTCCTTTAAATTGCAACTTTTGTGAAGTTATAACTTTTTTAAAGCTACTGAAACTTCAAATCATATAGAAGTTGCATATAGTGTGGTATTGAAGTTCATGTATAGAAAGTCATGTGCATGTCATACAACAATAACAAAAGAACTTTTTAGAAATGACTATAATTTTTCAATCACACCTAGTAAAACCATTTCCAATCACACCCACTAAACTAATCTTGACAACATGTAGATACAAGTAATCCAAAATGTATGAAATGCACAAATGAATGTAAAAATTGCTTGACTTTTAGTTTAAAGTGAAGTTGAAAAGTGAAATTGAAAAGTGAAATTATAATTTCAAGCAACAAATAAAGTTGTAAGAATCTTCAAATTGAGAGTATTGTATGCCAACCAATTACACTCAAAGATCTCATGACTTTTTATCTTAATAAATCTCTAAAGTCTTCCATTAATCAAAATAGATTTTTGCATTTGGCACTTTTTAACATGCACCCATGAATGCAATTTGTAACAATATTTTATGGAACTTATATATAAAGTGGGGATTTTTTTTCTAGTTTTCAAATTAGCCAAGTGGAAAAAAAAACAAGTTTGTAGTTTGAGATTTTACATCAATTAATTTCTTTCCCTAAATTTTTGGGTAGCTAAATATATTTATTTTTAAATTAAAAAAATAGTTTTCTATAGAATAGATCCACACCATTTAGTTTACTTTCTAGAACAACTTTACTATTGGATTAGTGTAACCTAATTCCATCTTAGAGATATTAACAATTTAGTTTCTTTTAACAATTTTATTTTAATAATTATTTTTGACATAACAATTTACAAAGAATGAAAATCAAGTGTTTTTTTTAAACAATAATTTTTCCAAATTCCAAATTCAATTCTTCAATATTAAAAACTTAAATTTAAAATTGGTCCTTTAAGAAAATTTAAGTTAAGGGGATAAAAAGCCTTATAATCTAGTCATACTAGGTGCAAAAGAAATTATATCTCTTTTCACTTTAAATGCTTATATCTTGTAATCTATATGGTCAAAATTTCTAAAATTTCTTTTGGGCATTCTCATACATTAGATGAAATTCAACTAGTCTACAGGGCTATGAGTTCCCCCAAGTTTCTGAACTATGGATACTTTGCCACAGTAGAAGGGTGACGTGGCAACGAGTGTGTCAAAGAGACTACCACGTCAAATAATAATATATATTTAAAATTATTATTATTATTATTATTTTTTATTATTATATTTTTTATTTATTCTGACCAACACTGGCTCGTTCAGAACATTAGAAATAAGCTTGAAATGGCCCTCCAATATCCTTGAAAAACATCTAAGGTTGTTCTAGTGCAAGATCCTACAATTGAATATGCAGAAAAACAAATGTTTGAGATTTTTGCTTTTTGCACTAGAAATGAATGTTTTGAGTGGTTTTTGTCCAAAAAAATGACTTTGGAACTTTCAAAATTAACTCAGTATTTTTATATTTAAAAAAAAATCTAAATTTTTTTTTAAAAATTTTAAAAATTTAAATTAAAATGTATATATATAGATGGTTTTTAACATCAATTTAACCTTTGAAAGTGTTAGGTTTCACATCCATGTTAGAATTATTAGCAATTTATTTTTTATTATTGACTTATATATTAATCCACATAATTATTTTAAGGCACAAAATGAAATTATTTTTTTTGATATTTTTTTATAGATTTCCAAATTCCAATTCAATTTTCTGAGATATTACCCCCTTTGTCTTGAAATGATTGTCTAATGACAAAACTTTTCCTAAGATTAAGGCAAAATTTGAGAATTTGATAAAGTAATGAATGTAAACAAGTAAGGTAAAGGCACTCATTACTAATTGGCTCCTTATCAGTAATCAATAGGGTGTAGTATTTTCAACCAAGGCTGGAACAAATTTCCAACCAAAGTTTGGAATGTGCTTTTTTCTCCTTTATAAGGTTTGGACTATTAAGTTTATAACACATGTCCCAAAGTAGTGAGCAAGAAAGTTGGAAGTAATGAGCAAAAAGTAGTTATTGAATGGTCAGAATTGAAAGAGTCTAGAAGACATTGGCTATGAATCCGGAGCACTTTTGCCTCCCAAAATTCTTAGTAATTTCAGTTCAAATAATAAAATTATCAAAATTTTTGCAATCATTTCTTTCAATGCACCCCCAAAAATATTTGTTTTGCCTTGCACTAATCTATATCATGTCTAAAATTGCTTATTTGATTGGTTATAAGTGCTTTCACCTTATGTTAACTTCTTATTCGCGAGGCATTTTTGGAAAATTGAAAAATAATATCATATTTGATATTTGAAGCATGAACTCTTAAAAGCGAGAAAATTAAGGTTGCAACTTCACATGATAAATCACCCTTTCATTTGTAATTTCCCACCAAAAACGAGCATTGAGCACAATGATGCAATAGTTTTTCATCTTGAACACCGAATTAGACATTCTTGCACTTGGGGGGTGCGACATTGCACTTGGCTAGTACGGCATCAAAAATGGACAGTCTCAAATGTTGTGGGGGGGAGCGATTATTGCAAACATCGTTTGCTCTTAGTAGGAGAAATTGCTTGGTGAAAAGTTGTCAAACACTCCATTTTTTATAATTACTTCATAAAAACCTTACACACTTTTCACTCCACACTACTTTCAAGACTTATTAGTCTACGCTTCACACTCAAGTACTTCTACATACCTACAACTACAAGTACGTCAAACAACACTGCATAATATCATATCTCACTAGTACCTATTCAAATCATTCTGCAGACGTTCATCATCTAGATTCTCCATCTGCATTGCCATGTACTCGAGAAGATGTACTTTAGCCTCTGCTGGAATGATCACTGTCTCCTCTGTATTCACGCCATACATTGTAATCTTGGAACCTATAACATGACCACTTCTCCCTCGACGAGGGACATCCGTCCATGAATATATAGCGGCTTCCTTCTCGGTCCAGCCCAACATCTCACCAGACGGTTCCCACGTTGACTCCATACAGTTCGTGTACCTCACTCGGTTACTATCCGCTTCATCATGTGTTCCAGGTCTCATAGTAGGCCAATACCACAGGACCTTCATCTTCGAGGCCCACGTCTCCTGCCCGAATTCGAGCACCTTCCCTAAAAAAAAAGGTACTCCTCCTCTTACTTCCGCTTGTTCTACGGTAAGGGCTACGTAATGCCCTACAACAACGTCATTCTCTGGATTGAATGGAGGAAACGGATCTTCCTCTGCATCTTGTCGTACCTCTGGTACAACTGCATTCCTTCTGCCTTGAATCCTTCCCCTAGTCACTCTTCGTGATGTTGCTTGTACAGGTCTATCTCTGCGAGGTCCGAAATACCCCCTCCTCTCAGGATTTGGCATTGTCGCCATAATCCTGTCAATGACTGCACTCTCCGTCGTATTTCCATCCTCATCAGCAACTGCACTTGGAATTGTACCTCCTTCCACGTCAGGAACAATTCCATCATCCCTGCTTTGGTTTAGAACATCGCTGGGCCAAAATGGTAAATCACGGACGCCTTCCCTATTTCGTTGTGGAAATTCCTCCAAATACTCTTTGAACTGTTCTATTTCGTCCACCACTTCCATGTTCCTGATCGGGTTGAAGCCTCTGTCTATCATCTTCTTCTTGTATGCAATGAACTCGTCCAATGCTTTCAATTCCCTCTGATCAACTGCAAACACCTCCGCGAGGTCCGGTTTCTCTGCTACGCTAGGCAATGAGTTCAGACACAAATGCCCTCTCGTTGGGCCCCACTCATCTATGCAGAAATGCTTGTGTTGCACACGGACCAACCCATTCTCCACGTAAAACCTCATATGGTGTGGAAATGTGATGCATGTCAGTGATTCCCCTCCTCGTAGTAAATGAGGTGTGATAAATGCCTTCCAGTCGGGAACGTGCTCAAGCTTGCGAGCACTCACAAAAGCCTCTGTGTACGACATTCCCTTCTCCACTAGCTGCAACATCTCTGTCAAAGTGTCTACGTCTTTCCTCTTCAGTACGTTCGAAATCACACTGAACCTCTGATCGATGTCTTCATGTGTGTGGCCCACTATCAAAAAACAAAGATGCACTTCCTTGAAGAAACCAAGCCCAACTAGTGCAGCACACATGGCAAACATGTAAGCGTTCTTGTTCTCCCTCGTGGTGTTATCCGCTTGAATCCTCAATGTCGGTGGCAATGACCCCTTCCTTTGCTTCACGTCGCATATGACGTTCATCACCGACGTTACGACTTGATTGCTATCATGCTTGTGGTGAGCATCTATCCACACGTCCGCATACAGGTCGATACCATGTACAAGTACACCACACAAATGAGTCTTCACAAACCGAGATTCGATGTTCTTCACGGTCTGCCTCATCTTTGGTATCATGGTCGTATTCTGATCCATATCGTCAACAATCAAACACGTAAAAAAGTCCGGAGTGATCATTGCGGACCTCTTGAACAACCAATAATCTCGCCTCTCTTCTATTTGAAATCGAATGTGCAGCACATACAGCTCTTTTATCTTCACCTTTGCGACTGCATTTGTCGTGGATTCCATCCCACACTTGTACTCCCAACAATGATAACACTTCGAAAACCGGGAATAAGGTGAAATTTGCACATGTGGAAATTCCTTCCGCCGAAGCCGACGAAACGAAGACATTGACAACTCCGACCCGTCCACTAGTTTCTTCACTTCTTCATTCACATACTGAAAAACATCCAACTTGGTGGTATTCATTGGCAACAAAATCAACGGGAGAACCGCATTGTCCATTTTCCTGCGAATCGATCGATGGGGCTGTTGACAACCGGCTTCGTTGAAAAAAACGTTGAGGCTTTCCCTAGCTGCAGACATTTTTGCACTTTCCTTGTGTTGACACCTGTTTCCATGAACGGCTGCCACTCTGCCATATACAACATGTGCTGTCTTCAATTGCTTCAAACGCCTCTGAGAATAACCCAACGCCGCGGCGTAGCATGCATTGCACACGACCTTGCCATCCAGTTTTGTCACGTACTTGTCTCTTGTCGGACCCTCCGTGCGAGTGTAAAAGGCATTTAGCATTTGCATTATCCAAGTAGCACGTGCTTCGTACTTCTGTCCCCAAGCCATATATCGTTGGTCCAATACATACTTTGCATCTACATCACGCAAACAATTGCGTTTACATGCTCCCCTTTCCTTCGCACACATAACACTGTCCAGAGTAACTTTCTGACTAGCAGACTCTCCCCTCTCCCGTGGACTTCTCACCCTTGCCTTTCGATTTGCCATTGAATACCGCCTCCTCGGTGTAAGCTCCGGTAGTCCTTCTACTCTTCTGAAATCCGCAGTGCTACCTTCAGAGCCTAGCGTCATAGGAGAACTTCTTTCTTTTGTGTTTCTTCCATGTTGACTTGTTGGCATGCATTCGGAAGTGCTTGGGTTCTCTTCTACGTCATGAAAATCAAACTGTGGTGTTGAAATTGGAGGAAAAGATGAATTCCGCCCCTCCCTCGAATTTGTTGCCGTCGTTCTCACCTCGGAGGGACGTGCAGAACGAACTGAAGCACGACGCCATCGTATAATTTTATCTACACAATCTCCCATAGTCTTCCCTACCAACTCACCAACCCATTCTGTTTCATGTACAGCATGTGTGACACGAACCGCAATCTCAAAAGGACGTAATTTCTCTCGATGAAGTTCATCACCGCATACAAAATTTGTATCCACCACGCCGACCCCCACAACTTGACCTTCGTCTCCAAGAAGTTGAACCATGCCATTGGTAGTTTGGAATTCTCCATCCACAGGTGCACGATCTTCTTCTTCGAACAGTCTTCCTCGTACCACACGCGCCAATCTTTCCCCTACGGTCCTTCGCTCTGTAGCAACCAATGTTGTCACTACCGCATTGAAAACCACTGGACTTCCAAATCCTTCTGATGCCATTTGCCTGCTTCACACTTCATACGTAATAGTCATGCATTTGGTGAAGAGCTTTTGTAATTCAATATCTTTGCAAACAAATATCCTCTCTATATTTTCATTCACACAGTACACAAAAAAAAAGTGGTTCTACATAGTTTTAAAACAACAATGAACACCCCCCAATCATGAGTTATTTTCAAGCCCTAATACAGAGTAATACAAAAACAAATCCTATATTTTTGTTTCTTTTTTCCCTTCATTTGCTTCAGCAAAGTTCTGAAGATACACTTGTCCATCATATTGAAGCAACCGGTGCATGCTCTTTATACAACTTCCACATAATCAATTCTTCTCAAACTAACTATTGTAAATGTCCATTTTGTTCATTTGCATAACACAAACATTGTACATATAGAGGACTACATTATTTTTTTACTATTTCAATTATTAATGATGTTTTAGAAGTGAACACTTTCTATACTAATATATTTGTATTTTTAACTCTAATTATCATAAAATTTTGTTCAAATCCGTGTACACTGAACACTTCATTGTAAACATGCAAACAACAGCATCCCATTACAACTTGTGATACATGCGTGATCACATTCCTAACATTGCTAACATTCATCATGCTCTCTTTCTTTTTGAAGATTCTCTTGTGAAAGTTCAAACCCCAGAGCCGACATATCTACGTTCCTCATTTATATATGTCATATGACTCTCATAGTAATCAGTGGACTGTACACATAATTTAAAGAAACGCTATTGACAAAATATTGAAACATGAAATACAACTTCCCATTCTACATGTCTTACGTTTTTCTACAATAATGTCAATTGAACTCACTTCTTCAATCAAATAAGCATAAAATAGCCCGTCCAAAGTATTTTTAAACATGAACAGGCTCTTCAAACTTTCTTAATTCTACCTGTGCATGAATATTGTAAAATGAAAGGTACTCGTTATACTCTATGCACACTATTTTTTATGTGGTCCTTTCAATGAATATTGCTAATTTCAGAGGGGTTCTCTGGGTATAACAGTCAAAACACAAGATCAAAAATTTGTTCCACGGATTTAAATTATTTCGAAATACATTTATAAATGACGACCTACTTACACATGCATGGACCTTTGATTTCACAATACTTGATAGGAGAAGCAAGATGTACTCATACCACTACCTTTATATGCAAGAAAAACATATAAAGTTATCTTGTTCAGTCCATTTCCAAAACCTTTAATAAGAGGACTCCTTGATTGTTTTCATTAAGGATGAAAAAATGTTTTAATTTCTGACTTTTCTTCAATACATTTAAAAAACTTATAATGTTTGTATTTCATTCTTTTGCCACTACACATTTTGCATATTTTATGAATTATGTTGAAGACTTTAGCCTATAATAGAGAAAGAAATTTTAACATAACACACTTCTTTTACTATCCTTAGAAATTACTCCCTCCACCCAAATAATCTATTCATTTTTATGTTATTCTTCACTTTATAGGACTGTTCCTAAACCACTCCGCGATATTGTCCACATGTGAGATTAGTTTTCAAATTGTTATTTGTAATGCAAAAACCCAGTTCTAGTAATACTTTCTGTACCTTCCATGTAATCATTAATTACATGACAAATGATGTGAATAGAGAGGTCAATTCACTATTCACTCCTTAATTCCTTATATCTTTGAATTCATCCTGTTTGATGGAGGTGAGGTTCTGGTAGGGCTGATTAAGGGATTGCACATGGTCTACGGCATATACTAATTGCATACAAAAAATCATGCTGAAAAATTAATTGACCAATGCTAATCCTTGTAAATGCCCAGAAAATTATATTTCTCAATACTCTAAAACTACAATTCAAATAAGGTGTCAAAGTTTTTTAATGAACGCTAGAAAAACAATGAACTAAACTTATAGTGCAGAATTGGTTTCTACAATGTCTTCTTTGACGTAATCAAGACATTTTGTCAAACATAGTAATCATTTGCAAACGAAACAGGTAATAAAATACATGTACTTTCAAAATTGATGATAAAACTAGAATATGAATAAATCAAGCATGGAATTCAAAAACATTAATCACAGCGCTGCAATAGGTCTTGTTCAAGAACTGAGCGCATTCCGGTTTCTTTTCAAAACTAGTAAATTTTGCTTTTGAAAAAATAATCAAACAGTTTTGTTTCTTTGATTTCTTTACATTGTGTACATGACAAGACTGTCCAACAATACCTCATCACTACTCTTCATGGAATGAATAAAATCTTTGTAATTCATGGACAATATTTCTTTTGATTTTTTTAAAATTCTCAAACTTCCAATGTTTTTCTATGCTTTTTTCAACAATCTCCATTTGGGTTCCCAAGTGGCGTAACTTGTACATTTAGGCATTCAATGCAATAAAAAAGATAAATCTAAAACAAGCACTAAATAATTATTAGTCTTCAAATAAATTATTTAAAAGTCACTACAACAAAAACAAACCATTGCGACCAATACACAAACATGTTGCATATGAAAGTGGTCCCCTCTTACATCAACCAAACTCTACAATCAATCATTAAACATAGGTACATTTTATCTTTCTTGAACAAAACTTAATTATCTATAATATATCAAAAGACTTTTGGAAATTCAAAGTACCACTTCGTCCTCCTTGGTTTCACACAAAGTGTACCAAGGCCTGAATTGGAGCACTTCTGAGTTCACTCAAAAAAAATTAAATAACCCACACTTTGAAATAATATTCAATGAACAAATTGTAACATCTTACTTTAAGCTACATGAATTGTACAGGAAAGGAGGTGGTCTCTTTTAATGACCACTTCATGTAATATGTGAATGTCTAAGCCCTATTATGAGATTCTAGAATTTTTTTATATATTGAACAAGAAGCCAACATTTTAAAAAGTTCGATTCATTAATTTTTAATAAGTAACCTTACAAGTTTGAATTGAACATGGTCAATATCATATGGAAGAAAAGAACATAAAAATATCATTTACAGATTAACAAATTATAATGTTTCATCGTGAGAATGTTGAAACTATGAAACTCTTTCAACTTTCCTTTTGCATATCAAATCAATATAACTGTTCATCAAAATAAAATGAGATGAACAAACAAACATGCATAATCTCAACCAATTATGGGCTTCTCAAAGCCTTAACCATAATTCTTTTTAATGACCTTCTAGAATGCTAGTGTGATTTTCCCTTTAGAATCTAGTGTACTTCAGGCTCATGTCAAGGAGTCCTGAACACTACGCAAAGTGGAGATTGCAAAACGTACCACTTCGCAAAAAGTTTAACAATAAAATCAAAGTTCTTCATTTACAAATTAAGATTTTTCATGCTAAAACAAGACTTCAAAAATAACTTTAAAGGAAATTTTAGATAATGCAAAAAACAACTTGGTGAGCTCTTAATTTACTTCACAAAGTTGCCGACACTAGAATTTTAATCCACGAGCATTCAGGGATGAAACTCCTACAAAAAGGTCTAGACAATATTAAAATATTGGTCCTCGATCCACGTTCCTATTTTCTTCCAACGAAATTGTTTCAAAGACATTAAGTTATGTTCCTTTACAAGCCTAACAACTCTTCCATGGAATTCATAGGAGCGAAGTCCCCCAATTGACTCACAACTTAAACATGATACTTGGGAACACATGAAATGCACGAGGAGGAAGGAAGGAGCACAAACGAGCAGACCCGTTAGTTGAATTGGATACGGGTGGAATGACCCCCTCGCTCGGCCTTACTATGGGTGTTTTTAAAAAAAAATCCCCCTATTTTGGTCCAATCCATGGATTATTATTGATGGAATGAGACTAATTAGGTGTCTGATTCCCAATATGAATTCAAAATTTCCAAAAGAAAATTCGAAGGACTACAGAGGGTCCGCCCGCTGAGCCGAGCGTGGGGGTCAGTTCAACCCGGCTGTTGAATTGCGAAACCTATAATGGCCATATCAAAACCCCCTGTTTTGTTGCCTCCGGAAAGACAATCAATGTACAGTGGGGTACAAAAATAATTCAAATTTGTCTTTGAGCAATATGGTTGCTAAGAAAATAGATTTTAATTATATTTTGGTATTTGAACCTTGCACCCTCTCTAATTTCGTACCTTTGAACACGATGGTATAATTTTTTTGCCAAAATTTGCTTAAAATAGTAAAATACTCAATTCACTAATTTGGTTCATACTGAACACTTCATAGATCATATCTTTGTTACTTCATAGGGTACTTTTGGACATGAAAGATGTGTTTACGGATGTCTCCTACATATTTTTGCAATCAAATTAAATAAATTAATCACCAATTTTTTCAATGACATTATTACGTAATCCATGAGAATTGACTTTAGAAATTCATGAAAAATAGAAACTTTAAATTTCAAAATAGAAATTATGTATACTTCATTAGGATTGCCTTACAATTGAATGTTAATTATGTGAGATATTAAATGACTAATTCATTTTAATTTATACAATATTCTAGAAATAAATCAAGGAGAAGTTCGAATTATTGCTGGACCCTACTGTAAGGTAGTGTGCTCTAAAAGCGCCCATCTTCTTCAAACCACCCCTATTTTTAGGTGGAAAATGGAGATGGGGTGATCCTTAAATGGACCAGTTTAGCAATTGAATGTATCAAGGAAAAATTGTTTTTCTATTGCAAGAGCCAATCATTGTCTTTGATTTCCACACATCTCTTTACAAGTTGCAAGTGGACAGATTTTGGAAGACCTATGATCACAAATAGGTGCCTACGCCCTGAATCTTTGAAAATTCATAAGTAATTCAGAAATGCTTGGAAAAATACAAAACCACTTGTGTTAGGTTCCACATCTATTTTTCTTTCTCTGAAAAATGATCTAAAAATATTTTCGTCTACGAAAGCCTGTTAAAAAGGCGGACCAGCCCTTAAATATTCGCTTTAAGAGCATACTACCTTACAGCGATTCATTCAATCGTGCTTGGTCCTCGAAGTTCATATCGCCATAAACCATTCGGTTAAACAATGCTTCTTCTTTAATTTTGTATGAGTAAAAAATTGTCGAAATTACATTTAAGGATGAGAGAGGCAGAGATTGCTGTTAATCGCTCTCTCTCATGTCTGGCAAAACTTCTACTTGCCTTCAGTCGCCGCTCAAACTCATGTTAGGTTCGAAGTTCATTGATGAGGTTTAGGGTTAAACATGCCGACCTTGTTCATCGCAGTCGTACACGAGACAATTTGAGAACCGGAACTTCGTGAAGATATTTAGGGTTTTGGAGTCGGCATTGTAGACATTAATCTAGAGTCTCACTGTTGGTGGGCTAGCGAACGTGCATCTCCATTTCTGGACGCAGACAGTGGGTAATTCTTGGTGGGCAAGCGCGCGTAGAGGCGAAGGCGGGCATTTCTGTTTGTGGACGCCGAAAGGAGGTCGGTTATACAACTACAGCTTTCAAAACGACCATGAAACTCTCCCCCTCATCGACATATTTCGGGCTGTGCATTTCCTAAGGCGGTGGATGAAACCCTAGTCGACAAGGAGCATGAGGAACTGTTGCACGTGTTGGAGCTGCAGCGTCTGCCTCGTCTGCTCAGGTCATGGTTGTCATACTGTACGTAGTCCGGTTCGCCCGTCCGTCCGTCCGGGACGTCCGTTAGAGGTCTCACCCGCCCGATACAGTCAACACAAAGTTGACTTTATGAAACCAAAAAAGTAGGCCACGGGAACGCCACGGGGACGCCACGTGGATTTAGGAACATGCAGGGCGGGGACTCCAGAGTCAGGGCGGGGACTCCATTGAGTGGAGGCAGGGACTCCATCCAGTAGGGGCGGGGACTCCAGACAGTGGGGGCGGGGACTCCAGTGAGTGGGGGCGGGGACTCCAGTGAGTGGAGGGCGGGGACTCCAAAGAGTGGGGCGGGGACTCCAGCGACTGGGGCGGGAACGTGAGGAGGACGGGGCGTGGACGGCACGTGTCGGGGCGGGTACTTGAGGAGCGGAGGAACTATATAAAGCGAGTCCCCGCCCTCATTTCTTTGCCAAGTCCGCGCCCTACGTCTCACACACTAGTTCGTCTCCACGGCCTATGTGAGTGAGTTTGGAAGGTGGTGGGCTTGGCCCTCATATGTGACCCGGTTTTTTTCAAATTTTCGGGGCTTTTGTGCTTGCAGAGGCCCATTGAACAATTTCTTTTCGTTATGGCGGGGGAAGGGAGTGCATCGGCGGAGAAACGTCCTATGTTTGTAGATTTAGATGATGTTGGTGAGATGGTAATTCCATCCACGGACAACTTGATGGCCTCAGGTTCATCGAACCCTTCTTCATCAAGCCAAAAGAAACGCAAGAAAGCACTCAATCCCCATATGCCTCCACATGAATTCATAGTTGAAGGGAGAGCAATAGTTGTGGTGTTCTACACTCGTCGCAGTACGACTATGTTGACCAGGGAGTATGTGGCGCTCAATGAAGAAGGGTACCACAAACTCACGAGGGACCTGCGAACGGAGCTGGAGTCAAAGTTTGAAGCATCTGAGAAATTCAACAATTTCTCCGATTATTGGTTGCACCAAGACTGGCTGGATAAACAGGTGGTTGCCTTCACAACCAATATAGTGTCAAATTAGTGTTACCACATGGGGAAGAAAGAAGATGGTAGCGATTGGGATACACAAAATAAAGAGGTGGTTGCAAAGTTGAAAATCATTCAAAACTTTGCTCAACAATTTTCTTCATCACGTAAGAAAAAGCAAGCACCTTGAAAAGCGACAATTGAAGACACCATAACAGCTCATTGTGTTAGTGGAACATTCAAGTGGCTTGAAAGTTCAGTAAAAGTCATCCCCATGCCGGAACAGAGTGCCGTTGGTTCATATGGGACCGTGAGGAAGGTGATGCTTACAAAACTTCAGAGCATTCCTAGTTGGATATTTTTTGCTGGGAAGAGCTTGAAAACCACGAATGAAAAGGAGAAGCGCCAAAGAATCATCAATGAGGCGGGCGGGTGTCCAGTGAGACATCCTGGCATCATTCGAATTGCGTACCTCCACCCTAAAACGATGGAAGGCTACACGTTATGGTGGAATGGAGGCTCTCTAATTTCTTTCTTATCCAAATACAATTCGAAAGTAAGCGAAACATTGGATGTCGATGAGATTAAGCATGAACAAGGTACATGGTTGACAAAAGAGGAGCTTATATGGGTTGCAACTTACCGACGGAACCGAGTGAACTTGGCACTCTCTTTGCTTGTCAATGTGGAGAAATGTCACGATGCGCAATACATGCACAACGACATCACTCCATCCAATATTTTGCTCCATTTTGATGATTATAAAGAGCACACGGTGTATATAGGGATATGTGATTGGGGACTTTCTAGCCGAGCTGTAGAGAAGGAGCCGTCAAGGTATGGCTTTCCCAACAAGGACATCCTAGTGAAGGAGAAGAGAATGCGAAGGTTTGCAGCCCCTGAATTGTTTTATATATACGGAGAGCAAGGTTCGGCAAATTCAATTGAGGCCATGCAAAAAATGCATTTGTATTCCATGGCAGCTGATGCATATGCGGCCGGATGGATAGCAGCACAAATTTGGAAGGAAGAGTGGGACTCCAAATACTTTACAACGAAGAATCCAGAGCAGTATCAGAACCTCAGGATCAAATTGGAAAGCCTCGTAAAAGAGGATGTGAGTGAAAGGGCGTCAGTGCCAGATGTTCTCGACGCATTGAAGAAGGCCCCCCCACTGTTGGACTATGCCAGAATGTTGTTATCGTATATAGTATTTAGTTTTTTTACTTTTTGTAGCTTAGCATATAGTTCAGGCATAGAAGGTAAATCATCCTCATAGAGGACCATGTGTATGTACTTCGCAATTGCCGAACACCTCAAATATATATGAAGTCGGATGCATTGTACATTCAAAATCTCATGTGAATATATTAACCTGCTATGTCATTGTTCTTTCTCATTGCATGTTTATGAGTTCTATGAATTGATGATAAAACTTTTATAAAAATAGTGAATGCAATAGTTTGGTATAAAAATACATACACTTTATTTTTTCACTATGTCTATGTTTTACAGTTTTAGAAGTTAATGAAGCCCCCCCAAAATAAAATAAATGATCCAACAAAAAAAAGAATAACATTGAAGTACATTGGGATAATTTTAATCATGAACACAAAAAAAGGTTCAAAAAAATTAAAAATTATAAAACGAAAAAAAGAAAAGGAAAGGGAATGATGGAACCCAATAAGATTAATGGCTTTGAGTTGAGGTGGAAGAACTTTAGTAAATTAGAAAAAAATAAAGTAGGGAAAGGAAAGATTGAACGAATAAAGCTAAACTATGAATTCGAATAAAATAGTCTTCTCACTTAATGAACGAAAACAAAATAGAAAATGGAATGTTTGAACAAAAAAAAAAAAAATAACTATGAGTTGGGATGGGAGAGTTTTAGGAATGAAGCGAACAAAAAAAGATAATCATCCAAGCCAAAAGGAATGGCATAGAGTTGGCATGGGAACTCCTTTGTTCATTAATGAAAAAAAAAATAGGAAAGGAAATCATGGAACAAATCCGAAATGGCTTGGGGTTGGTATGGAATAATTTTGTGAGAGACATAGACCCACAAAAAATAGTGTGTCAAAGTGATTTCAACTAACACCCCAAAAAATTTACCATTTAGTTCGGATAGATTTGCGTTACCACAAAAAGTAAATGGAATTTCCTTTAGATGAAAGAGCTTGGCTAATAAAAGCAAAAAATGAAATTAATAGGAATGATCATTCAAAAATAAATGGCCTCGAGTTGGGATGGAACAATTTTGCTAATAGCGGGAAAAAAAAATCATTCCACCTTACACAAGTGGCATTGAATTCAAATAATTTTTTTTGGTAATGATGCCCACAAAATAGGGAAGAGAATGAAAACACCAGAAAAATTATGGCAATCACTTGAAATGGAAGTGTGCTTTAAAAATCAATGTCTAAAAGGGGAGATGGAGTGACCAAAGCTTTAGAAAAGCATACCAATTTATTTTAGGATTTTTAGCGGGGGGAATTATTTTTACGGACTTAAATAATCTAACATTAAAAGAAATATGAATGGTGGAGTGCTTTCTTATATGGAAATGATTTGGGTGTCACTATAAAATAATGTAACATCCAAAAAATCTATGGAATAGTGGAGTGATTTGGACATGGAAGTGGTTTGGGGGTTACAAACTTATAATGAAGCAATTTAACACCCAAAAAAAATATGGAATGGTGGATTGATTAGGATATGGAAATTATTGGGGTGTTAGAGTGATATGATCTAACATTAAATCTCAATATGGACTGCTAGAGTCACTTAGAACATGGAGTAATGTAGAAGGCTCAGAAATCACTCATCTAAGGGCTGGTTCGCATTTCTACAGTATTTCTTTACATGGGAATATTTTTAAGCTCATCCTTGAAACCAAGAAAAATTGATGAGGAATGTAGCCCAATCGGTTTCATATTTTTTTAAACATTATTGAATTAACTATAAATTTTCAAAGGAGATGTGTCCTAGGTCCCTATTTATATTCTTACGTCCTTCATATTGCAATTCTAAAGAAAAATGGGGATAGCAAAGACAATGATTGGCTCTTGTGATAAAGAATGTTTTTTTCTTTCCTTCCTTTTTGTCTTTTGAGGTCAATTTGAAAACTGCATCATGTCCATTCTACAACCACTTATAGGGGCAGTTCTTAATGCCAAAACTCTTTTCGAGCCTTCTACCTTAGGAAATGGAAATATGTCTAAGCACATTAACTTCGTATATTTAAATCATGTCCGCGCCCACTCTCTGGAGTCCCAGTCCCACTCTCTGGAGTCCCCGCCCCATTGTCTGGAGTCCCCGCCCCATTGTCTGGAGTCCCCGCTCCATTGTCTGGAGTCCCCGCCCCACTATCTGGAGTCCCTGCCCCCACTCGGAGGAGTCCCCGCCTCCACGCGGAGGAGTCCCCGCCCCAACTCGATGGAGTCCCCGCCCTAGCGTCCCCCAGCTGCAACTATATAAGGCCGTCCCCGCCTCATTTGTCCCCGCCCTGAATACTCTTAGCCTTCCATCTCTTCATTGAGCTGGTTGTGAGCGTTGTGCAGGGTCTACTTGATTGCCACGTGGAGGATTTCGCTTTTTTCTACAAAAATGGATACACCACCAAGAATGACCAAGGAAGAACGAGATAGGACCCGACCACGAGCCGAAAACAAACATCGCAAGTGACTACATGTTCTACGAAACCCTGACAAGCTTGCATTCAGGGGGTGGGAGGGCGTGCTTGAACCATGGACATATGATGACTGCGCCAATTACATTGAGTGGTGCCACATAGACAAGTTGTTCTCGGAAGAGCGAGACAACTGTCACAGACGCTTCCACAAGGCAAATTTAAAATACTGCTTGGACGAAGAGTTTACAAACCGATGCATTGAGGTGTACCAAGTGTTGTATGCTCTCTCAAACGTCATATGCAATGAAGTGCAACTTTTCCTTGCACGAGGGGTCTATGCGGAGCTGAAGTTGAACAAGAGAGTGGATTGGTCAACTTTGAAGCAAATGGGAGAAAATGTCAATATTCCTACTCCAGCAAATGGATTCATTCCAAGGGGGGTAAAAAGATACCCGGAAGGTGGTCTAGGGAAAACAAATACGCAGGTTCAAGCACCACGAAGATATGACACTGAAGACTCATCTACGGACGACGACTCAGATGGATCTCGTGTACCAGTTGTAGTCAGCCATAGAACTCAACTACTACGAGCTAAAAAGAGGAGGGCTTCGCGTCAAACTACTGAGGTTTTACACGAAAATGTTGTGGAGGAACAGGTGCCACCTATTGACGAACCAGTGGTCGGAATTGTGGATGTTACAGCTGCTACAAACCGAATCCAGGGTTTGTTGATTGAAGTGAATGAGAAGAATGAGGAATTGCATTCTTTGTATAATGATGTTAACAAAATGAGAGAAGACATGCAAGAGAAGGACAACATTATCAATCAACAACAACGTGAGATGGAGGTACTTCGGCACGCTCTTGAGGCAGCAACACTGGCCAATCGTGGTCAAGATCCACGAGGGGAAGCGCAAGGGCCTTCAAATAATTCTCAAATTCCATTGGAACCTACAGAAGTTGGTGCAACAATGGATACTCAGGATGATTCTTTGTCCTTTGGAGAATTACCCGCAAATGTAGGTGCAGCAGGGCCAGTGGACCAAAGCATCCAACTGACGGACGCGCTTGCAATGAATTTGACATTGAAAAATCAATTGCATGCATTGATGGAGCAGTATTACCAATGGAAGCTGGCATGTGTCTTCAGTGTTGACAGGACTAGGCAAATGGTGGAGGAATTCAAAAAAATTGACCACAATTACGGCGCACACAATCAAGAGAGGGTTTTTGGTTTGACATCGTGGGCCCTGGTGGATGATCATTTCAACATGGATGAAATGGCAACCATTGACATTGCTGGTGGACAAACAACCATCCACTGGTCCAAACATGATTGGGATTTCAAGAATGAAGTTGACTCTGCCGTGGACCATGAAGGCAATCCATTACTACTGTGGCCAAACCCTTCAACCTTCGTACACGATGGAACTACATGTCTCATTTGCCTTAATCCATTTGGCCCGGAAGGTGGAATGCATTTAGGCACGTGTGAACATTTGTACCACCCATTCTGCCTAATTAGCTTGATGATTGTCCGCCGACGTTGTTCACTATGCAAGGCTTCTTTCCATAAGCACTTGTATGAGTTGTTTGGATTAGTTCCCTACATACCACCGCATTGGGAATTCAATGCTGAAAATGCCCCTGATCATTCTCAGAAGTGGGGAACAGACTTGGTGTGGAGTTGGAAATTGAACATCCATTCGTTGGGCAAACAACAACTTTGTACCGAATGGGGTTGGGAAAAAGATCCGGCTCAAATTGTGGAGGTGTGCCACCACTTGGTTCCATTGAAGGACAACTTTAGCCAAGGACGACGGAATTTCTTCTTCCAATGCTTCAATGGGCATTGGAATGAGGCACAAGAATACTTCCAATTTGGACCTCATCCTCTTGGATGGTTGTGGGGCGTTGAAGGAGTTCGCATTACTGACGACCAGAGGATGCGGAGAGGGGAAGACATTGACATGCCAGACCCTGCTGAACTTGCACAACTATCGGAGTCAGAGTGGCGAGAAACCTTTCGAAATGATGGGATGGACTTCTTGTTGGAACAACATAGTCCGGGAACTCTCCAATGTCTTCAAAGCCTCAAGCAATCACAAATATTGAAGGCTCTTTTAGAGGAAGACGGACCAGCGAGGAGAACTCGATCCGCAGTTCGTAGACTTCGTTTGGGAACAGATGAAGACCTTCCAATTCGCGCCGGGACACATGACAATGAGGTTGGACCAAGTGGCAGTGCAAGTAGTCCAATGAACATGGACTAAGTATAGTTTTGAGTGTTTTAGCTAGTGAGTTTAGGTTTTCTTAGAAGACTTATTTTCCTAGCACTATAATATTATATAGGCTTATATACTTTCCTACTTTGTATTACACTATGCATATGAAATATATTTGATTTTGTTTTGAATGATTTTGCCCAAAGTGACTTCATTTATTTTTTGCACGTACTCATTTGAAATTTGAATGGACTTGTGGACTTCATACATATTAAAATTATTTATACCATGAAATGAAATGTCATTGAATTGGAGTACAATTCATTCCCAATTTCCACTCAATGAATAGAAGTAGGGAAGGTTGGACGGACCACGAAGGCACGAAGTGGCCCGAACTTGAAATTAGGGGAAAAAACGCTTTTCAAATGTCATTAATGCCTTGATGGAAATATATATATATGCAAAGGAATGATGGAACTCCCCCCCAAAAGGGATTGAAATAGGTAAAAATTCACTTGCAAAATAGGCAAAGGAATGATAGAGAAAAGCAAAAAATAGGGAAGTAATTACCTACTTAAAAATGAATGGCATTTAGTTGGGATAGAATAACGTGACAAATGAAGCCCAAAAAAATTAGAATGGGTTTAGAGAATACAAAATTTAAATGGCCTTTGATTGAGAATTTTAGATGGAGCAATTTTGCTAATGAAGCACAAAAAAAATAGGAAGGTAAACTGAATGCCAAAAATTGGCATTGAGTTGGAGAAAAATTAGGAAGAGAATAATAATGCCATTTAGTTTTTATATAACTTGGGATGTAACAATTTTGCTAATCAATCTAAAAAAAATTGGAAAAGAAATGAATCCAAAAAATTAGGAAAGGGAAAGAATCCCCCCCCAAAAGGAAAGGGAATGAATCCCAAGAAACATTTGATAAGGAAATGAATCCCAAAGAAATAGGAAAGGGAATGATATACAAAAAATAAAGGACATTGGCCATTGGGATGGCATGGGATAATGTTGCAAATGAAGTTCAAATAAAATTAGGAAGTAAATGATATACCCAAAAAAAAGGCATCTATTTGGAATACAATAATCTTGCAAATCACTAACAAAAAATAAGAAGGGCTTAGGTAATACAAAAATTAAATTATTTAAATGGCCTTCGGGCTCATGATGGAATGGAGCCATTTTGGCATTTTGCTAATGAATTTTACAAAGATTAGGAAGGGAAAGAAATGTAAGTGCATTTTAAATGTTGCTAATAAAAACAAACAAATGTGAAAGAAATATGAAACAAATATTGTTTCACATTACCTCTTATGTCATATGAAAAATGGGAAGTGAATGGATAGACTTCAATTTCGTACCATAAAGAAAAAAATTTAGGGAATCCCTTAAGATGGAATAATTGTGCTAATAAATAAAACAAATAGGAAAGGAAATAAGCAAAAAAAAAATGCTTACTGTTGGATTAAACAATTTTAGGAATTAATGAAGAAAAAAAATAGGAAAGGAAGTGAGTTGGATGAATAAATATTGGCATGGAGTTCATATAAAAGAGTTCTATGAATTAATGAAGAAAAAAATGGTGTCTTTGAGTTGGGGACTTGGGGTGGGAGAACTTCAGGAAATAAGCGAAAACAAAATAGAGATGGAAATGATTCAACAAAAAAAGATGAATTGAAAATTGGGATGGAAGATTGTTAGGAACAAAATAGAAAAAGGAATGAATCAACTAAACCAAAAAAATTAAATATAATTTGGGATGGGAGAGTCTTACGAATGAAGCATCTACAGAAAAAGAAGACAAAATGATCCAACCCAAAAAGAATGCCATACAATTGACAAGTTGGGATGGGAGACCTGTGCTAATTCCTGGAAAAAAATAGGAAAGGGAATGATGCCCCCCAAAAAAGGACAGTGACTTAGAATGGAAGACTTTTAGGAATGAAGCCCGAAAAATTAGGAAAGGAAATGATGGAATTAAAAATTGCAGTTGCACATTGAAGGCCTAGAATTTTAAATAACTCCCCTACTATTTCTTTCATTTCAAATACAATGCAATTTTATCCTTTTATCTAGTACACTACATTTCAAAAATATTGATTAAACATTTACTAAATATTTCCTCAAAGTGTCCTAAACATTTCCTAAATCAAAGAATTTACATTGTTTTTTACAACCTAAATGATATGTTTGTTCAAAGTAGTTTGAAGTGTTAGAAGAAGTAAGGAAAAACATTTCTCACCACAACAAAGGAGACATCCTCTTCCATGGATTTTCTTCCAAATCTTAGGCCATGGACCTCTTTATTCGGCATCTTGCTTTCATTGTCTTGTCAGAATCCAAAATAAGTTGTTGAGGCTAAATTAATGCTTCCCACTCTCCAAGGAAAAGGGCGGTTCAAGGATGTCGCATTTCAAAGTCTTGCTTCCTGTGCTGGACGAGTTAGTCCCCGCCTTGGAGTCCCCGCCCTGCCTTCGAGTCCCCGCCCTGGAGTCTCCGCCCTGGAGTCCCCGCCCTGCCTTCGAGTCCCCGCCCTGGAGTCCCCGCCCTGCCTTCGAGTCCCCGCCCTGGAGTCCCCGCCCTGCCTTCGAGTCCCCGCCCTGCCTTCGAGTCCCCGCCCTAGAGTCCCCGCCCTGACTTCGAGTCCCCACCCTTATTTGAAGTCCCCACCATGGAGTCCCCGCCGTATTGTACAGTACCCTCCAAAAAGTCTTGCAACCCCATTATGAAGTCCTTCAAATTTTTCTTTTTAACTCCATCTTAAGAACATACTATGTAAAGTATCCTATTAAATCTATTGCTTTATGGAACCTTCACCAACATATGAAATTTCAATGTCTAAAAATAGAAACTCCATTTTTGGTGAATTATTTTATTTATTTTTCATGATATTACATAATAATTAATTAGAAAATGTGTATGATGATTTTTTAAGATCTGATTGCGTATATATTTAGGAAACATCATTGTTCACATCTTTCATATTACAAAGATGCACACTATGTAGGTAAATTTTTTGTCTATTTGGCTTTAATGTATTTTGCAATTTCCTTTCATACATGTTCAAGGCAAAGGTCATGTATTCAAAAACATTTGAATAAATATTGTCAAATAGGATATCATTAGGAAGCTATGGTATTGTAAAGCCTACTATATCATGAATTTTACAGTATGTCTCGCTGACTAGCAACGACTTTGCAACAAAGTGTTACACCTACTACCATCAAGTACTACCACCTTGAGCTGCTATCTTAGCTTTGATTTGGTTTGGCATCGTAGAAATTGACTTTTGAATACTTTCTTGAGGTATATCCTTGCATGCCATATTCACTAATGTCCACATTTAGTCATTGTTGTAGGATCTACATCTTTTTTGTACTCGATTTTTGACTTGCTTCTATAAATTCTCTATAGGATTAAGGTCAAAAGAATTTGGTGGCCACTCAATGAATTTTACATTATGTCATGGTGCAAAGTTGACCAACATTGCTTAGAACTTCACAAGTTTGCTTATAGAACTTCTAGCAACATCATATATACAATATTTTAGACAAACATTAATTTTTTCTCACAAAACTTCTAGGCTATGTCTACAAGCAACAATCACTAGAAGCATGCATGCACTAATGTTGATCCTCTCAACCGCAAAACCGGTTGAAATCCACTACCTATGATCTTCTACAATGAAATTTTCAAATTAGCATTGTCCCTTTAAATTTAGCTTAGTGTTTTCAAAATCAACCACCTTTCACAAAGAAAGATTTTTCTAAGAAGTGGAATGAGTTACAACAAGGTGCATGACTCACCTAGTTTGGGGCAAAAAATCTCAATCAAATATCTAAATTTACCTACCATGAGTTTGATTTGTAATCAAACTACTCGGATGAGAACTAGACATGGGGTTGCAAGAGTTCTTGGAGGGTACTGTACATTCAATTAAAAAAGAGTCCCTTGTGCCAAGTATTCCAAAAAATGAATCCCTTTACATGAAGAACAAACTATAACTTGTAACTTCTCATTGTTCTAAGACAAGAATGAAATAAAAAATCAATAGGAATATGAATAATGGATTAAAAAACAAATGGCATTGAGTTTGGAACTTCGGATGGAAGAATTTGTTTATGGATGAAGCAAAAGTGATAAGAAAGGGAATGATTCAACAAATCAAGAATGGCAATGATTTAGGATGGAAGAGTTTTTGGAACGAAGCAAAGAACAAATATAGGAAAGGGAATGACTAAATAAAAAAAGATTGGCATAGACTTGGAATAAAAGAGTTTAGGAATTAAAGAAGGAAAAAAATAGGAACGTATATAAAAATAAAGAATCGAATGATTCTACATATAACTATTGGCATGCAATTGGAATTAAAGAGTTTTAGGAATTAATGAAGCCAAACAAAATAGGAAAGGGAATGGTGGAACAAAAATAAAATGGCATTGAGTTGAAAACAAAGTGCTTAAGGAGTTCATGTAGCCAAAAAAACTAAGGGGCATTGAGGTGGAATGGAAGAATTTTAGAAATGAAGCAGAAACAAAAACGAAAAAAAAGAGAATGATGGAACAAATAAATTATGGCTTTGAATTGAGGTGGTAGAACTTCAAGAAATAAGCAAAAATGAAGTAGGAAAGGGCATGATTCAACAAACAAAGATCGGCATGGTGTTGGAAGAATACTACAAAAGAGACTTGCTAAGTTTTGAAGCAAAACAAATTAGAAAAGGAGATCATTCAACAAAACAACCCAAAAAATATGAATTGGGATGGGAGAGTTTTAGGAATGATCCAAATAAATAGGGAAAGGAATGATGGAACCAAAAATGAACATTTGGCTTTGATTTGAGATGGAAGAGTTTTAGGAACAAAATAGAAAAAAGAATGATTCAACCAAAAGAAAAAAAATTAGAATAAGTTGGAATGGGAGAGTTCTAGGAATGAAGCCCAAAAAAAAGGAGAGAGAAAGATCCGACCTCGAATGAATGGCACAAACTTGGGATAGGAGAGTTTTCCTAATACCTTTCATCACAACGAAGGGGACATGCTCTTCCATGGAGTTTCTTCCAAATCTTAGGCCGTGGAGCTCTTTATTCGGCATCTTGCTTTCATTGTCTTGTCAGAATTTGTTGAGGCTAAAATTAATGCTTCCCCCGCTCTAAGGAAAAGGCGGTTGAAGGATGTCAAGCACAAGCGCATTTCAAAGTCATGCTTCCTGGGCTGGACGAGTACGTCCCCGCCCTGGAGTCTCCGCCCTGCCTTCGAGTCCCCGCCCTGGGGTTCGCGCCCTGCCTTCAAGTCCGCGCCCTGACTTTGAGTCCATTCCATGGAGTCTGAGATTGAGCTGCGCTCTCTCAAGTTCCTCCATTTGTGTGAATTGTCCGCCCCGGAGTCCGCGCCCTGTGTCCGCGCCCTAGCACAATCCATTGAGCAAAAACATTGGGGAGTGAAAGCCATTTTCTTTGCCCACAAATTTGGGGGCGTAACGACATTTAATGTTCCCCTTTTTCCATGAAAAGGAGGGACACAATCTTCCCAGACCATTAAGGATGGCGAAGGTCAACGTACTTTTCGATGCATCCCCGTGAGCACACCTGCATTTTTGTACTGGAGTCGCGCCCTGGAGTCCGCGCATTCGAGTCCCCGCCCTGGAGTCCCCGCCCTGTCTTCGAGTCCCTGCCCTGGAGTCCCCGCCCTGTCTTCGAGTCCCCGCCCTGGAGTCCGCGCCCTGCCTTCAAGTCCCCGCCCTGCCTTCGAGTCCCCGCCCTGACTTCAAGTCCGCGCCCTATACTTTGGTGACGAAGACGTCCGTGCCCCCTAAACCGCTAAGTATATAAAGGAAAGGAAGACCCAGCATTCCCCACATTTGTCACCTGGCCTCTATTTCTTGGACTTCAATTCATTTTGAGCTCCTTGTGAGTCTACTTGGGTGGCAGATGGCCCTAGTTTGCTGCTGAGGTGATGTCAAAATCAGTTCAAGCAGTGGAGTAGCGCTAACTGCTGTTACTGATACTGTGTTTGGTATATCTTGGATCCTTTTAACTTCAATATAAAGGAGGAGGAAGACGGAAGAAAATATCCTTGGATCGTTGAACGCAATGGCAAGTCAAAGGAAGCAGACCAAGGAATGGGAGCCGTGGCTTCAGTTTACGGAGAATGGGGTTAAAGTGACTTGTGTTTTCTGTGCTGGGACCTTCAGTTACAAACGTGAGCGAGCTTTTGCACACTTTGGATATGGCTCCAAATCGGAGAAGTCAATTTGTCGAAGTATGCCTCGTCCAGTGCGACATAGATTTGCCAATTGTGCAGGATTTGTCCCGCTACGAATCGATGTCGGGGACATGTATGAAGGAGAACCAATTCAAAGTGCGCCATCTAGAGCAACTCCTCTTGCAAGTTCAAGTGAAGCCACTGAAAATGAGGTGACGGGTGGGATCAATGGTGGAAGAGCGGAAGAAGGGGCAAACGTTTCAGAAGGAATTGATATTCTACAAACGTCAAATAGTCTTGCTGGATCCAATTCTACGAGATCTGGATCATTACGTCAACAACGCATGGCGGACGCATTCAACATTGCAAAGAGGAAGGAGTTGGATGAGAAGTGGGCAAGCTTTTTCTATGAAGCGAATGTGCCATTTAATGTGGCAAGGCATCTAGCCTTCATTGAAGCGGTGAGGGCAACCTCAGTGGCGAAGTTTGAATACAGTCCACCTTCTTACCATCAATTTAGGACTAATTTGATTGAACCGAGGAGGTTGCAAATTGAGAAGCAGATTCAAGAAAAGGTTGGATTTGCTGTCAAGCACTACGGGGTGTCGATATACACCGATGGTTGGGATGATGTCAATCGGAGACCTCTCATGAATGTGATGATGTCATGCCCCACAGGTGATGTATTTTTGGGGTCAATTGATACTACCTCGCAAAAGAAAACCATGCGCTACATATCGGACCAAATGAACGTGTACATTGAGAAGGTGGGTCCCAAATATGTAACACAAGTGTGCACAGATAATGCAGCAAACATGCTTGGCGCATTGAAGGACATCACTAACACATACCCGCATATTTTTGCGCAAGGCTGCATGGCACATGCACTAGATCTCATGTTGGAAGACTGGGCCAAAGTCCAAGAATTTTCGATTTAATTGCCAGGGCAAAAAGATTGTGCCAATACATTCGAAACCATCATGCGACCATGTCGGTTTTCCGCGAGTTGAGTCCGAATCTGCAACTCGTAGTGCCTAGCGAAACCCGCTTCGCTTGTAATTTCCTCATGTTGCAGCGATTGGTGAAATTCAGAGGAGTCTTGGAGCGGTTGAATAACCACCCACGTGTTCTAAATTTCTTTGATACCCTAAGGAATGAACAAAATGGACCGCAAGCAGCTACCGCTTCACGTAATGTCAAAAGAACCATTGAAGATGTGGCTTTCTGGCAACGGTGTGTGAATTACGTGTACATGACTGAAGACGTATTGAAGGCTTTGCGTGTGTTTGATGGACGAGAACCAGCCATGGGTCGGGCGTGGCTCGTAATGCACAATTTGCGAGGGCATGTGTTTTCTTTAAGAGAACCACCTTTCAGCTTACGTGATGACATAGCAGTCATTTTGGAAGAATCTTTCAGTGCAAGATGGCACATGGTTTTTGAAGATACACACTACGCAGCGGCCCTTTTGAATCCATACCTCTTGGATAACGTGGCGCTCAGAGAAGATCGAACTGCTCTACGTGCATTGTACAGAGTCATCCGCAACATGATGGGGAACCTGGGTGTCAATTTTGATGATGTGATGGCGGAATTAACAGAATTCGAGGAGGGTATTGGACCCTACAGTCCAGCTGAGACACCCAACATCCGTGCGACACAAATGCTTCCCCACCAATGGTGGCACAGGGTTGGAGATTGGGCTCTTTCGAAAATTGCCGTGCGTATTTTATCCCTCACGTGTTCCGCCAGCTCCTGTGAAAGGAATTGGAGTATGTATTCCTTTGTTCACAATAAGATCCGAAATCGATTGGCCCTTGAAAAGGCAGAGTCCCTGGTATATATTTATACCAATAGCCGTGTACTTCGCCAATGACCAGGAGCCGATCCAGTTCGTTGGTATGATGCGAATATGTACTCAAAGGATTCTGATCCAGATGCCCTTGGACCGATCCCGGTGAATGAACGCAATCGGGAATTTGACGCACTGCAATTAGAGGAAGAAGAAGAGGTTGATGGGGAAGCCAACCGAGGAGCTCAAGAGTATCCGGCAAACCCAGATCTTTGGAGGCAAAGAGCCGATCACCTCGAAGAAGCGCGGAACTACTATGGAGATGCTGATGATGGAGAGGAGGAACTCCTTCGTGGTCGTAGGGGACCACCACCACCAAATCCTCGTCGTAGTCTTTCACCTCCACTTCCTCAAAATGAAGGGGTTGTAGAAGTCCCAGCTTTGTCGTCTTCTTTGGAGACCGACAATCCAAATGACGATAACGTTGATGATGGTATTTCCCACAACAACAACGACGATGATGACAACCTCCCTCCAGGAAATGGCGGCGGAAATGGCGGTGGAAATGGAAATGGCGGTGGAAATGGAAATGGTGGTGGAAATGGAAATGGTGGTGGAAATGGAAATGGTGGTGGAAATGGAAATGGTGGTGGAAATGGAAATGGTGGTGGACGTGAAAATGGCGAGAGAAACAGGGGGAGGAATGCGAATCCAAATCATGGAGGATCTTCTCACAATCGAGATGGCAATACACGCCCTACGGGAGTGGAACCAGCAACTCGTAACATTAGAGCTCTAGAAAGACAGCATGATAGAAACGTTAGAAATGCAAGAGTGCCACGCCCTTTTGCAAGAAATCAACCGGCTGGTAACATGAGAAGGCCTTTTGATCCAGAGCATGTGGACCATGATGATGTTTTTGCTTTTGTAGAACCACCCGAAGACATTGCCCCTGTACCGGCTCCAGTTGCGGGCCATCCTGCTATTTCTGAACATGGTACACAAGTGCCACATTCCCTAGATCCATCTTCAGAAACAATTTCCAATGCCATCCAAAGACCTTCTCAACAAGGATTAGGCTCAGTGGGAAATGTTGATTTGACTCTGCAAAGAGTTTCACGTGGTAGACCACCTGTGGCCCCTCGGCCCTCCGTTCATCATGAAGTAGGTCAATATCAACAAGCCCGTGGACGGACGAGAGGCCATGGTAGAGCTGCAGGCCGTGGAGGGAGTACAAGCCGAGGACGAACAGAAGATCTGCATATTGGAGAAGCATCATCGCCAAGGCATGCTAATCGTTCACCCCTCGGAATTGGAGCAAGAGATCCAAATAGGGTGATAGAACCGTTCCTAAGTACATACGTACCAGGACCTAGCCGGTCAACTCCGGCATTTGTTGTTCGAACAATTACAGGTGGGCCTACTATAAATTCTGATGCAGAAGACCCCAACGCACAACGACACAAGAGGTTGAAGCGCAAACGTACTCATGGCCAAACAACTATAGAGCTTCGAAATGAAAACTCGGAAGTTGAGGAACATTGGACCACCGACAGTGGTGAAGCAGAAGATGAATATGACAGCAATGAAGATGCCAATGACGAGGCACCAGAGGATGATGATGTTGTTGTTCGAGAT